>VOQK01002653.1:13677-24093 GCA_015052645.1 Benitochromis conjunctus
CTGATATTATCAGTGAATAAATACAAATAATAAACTTTGTCAGTATTAACCACCCGCTAACAAAACTTGGCCAAAGAAAACACAAGTACTTGCCGATGATTTTGGTCCCTGGTGATGGCAATAACGCGATTTTGTTCTTAGTGAATAACACATGTCAGTAAAGAGTTTTCAACTTGCTCTCATCAGGAGCTGACGTGTGTCCTGTGTGTGAGTGAGCGGACCTGATTGTTTTTCTCAGTCACAGACATGCAGGGAAACAGGTAAACAAAACTGAAGCTATACAAATGCATTATTAATTCATAAAGAGACCTTATGCTCTTTTTATACAAGTGATATTTTAGTATACGCTGATGTTAATCAATCCTACATATATATATTTTGTTTTAGATAATAGTGAAAATAGTGTGAAAGCCACTCACCACAAGGAATGGTCAAGTCCTTAACTCCAAACTGCACAACATGAAAGATTAATGCAGTAAAAAATGAATTTAAAGTGTCTCTCTGCCTTTTCATGCAGAGAGATGCAAATCTGTGAGCAGATTCAAACGACACATACTGGTAAGCCTTGTGTTTTCAGGCTACAGGGAAATGATTTGTGAAACAATTAATTACAAACATGTATCACTAATGTTTATTAGCTTGTTTGGACTTATTCAATTTTAGATGTGCATTGTTTTGAATTGTGAATAGTTCAATAGATTTTTTATGGTGAAAATGAAGACGTAAACAGTCGTACAAAAATTCCAAAAGAGCCATGCAGGGTTTAATAAATGCCTATGTGAGAAAAAGCAACAGAAAAGCTATAATTGCAACTTGACTTCCTTTATCGTTGTTTCGTAATGTGTTTCTGCAAACATTTTAAACAACTATCTTTTTGCTATGCAGTTATGACAGAAAGCAGCACTCGTATTTGCAGATCCCCGATATTCCAGCCTCAGTTTGGTTGTAATTCATTTAATGCTTTAGAATAGCAATAATAAAAATAAAAACACGACGGCATAACCTGCTCTACGGTTTGCTTATCCTTAAATCTCACTCAGTGCTAATGCAAGCAGCATGCACCCTCATGCAGCGTAAAGACATCACAGTGTACTGACAGCTGATTGCATATGAAACTTAAGGTTTATTATACAGATTTTTATTATAGTTTCACAGTAAGACATTCTCTGGAAGTCTTAAAGTTAGTATTATGACCGCTTCTCAATTCTTCTTTTGTTGGAAGTGTGAGAATAAAAAAGAGAAACAAAGTGTTGCGTTCAACTTCAACAGAAGTTGAAAGAAGAAGTAAGAAAAAGTGCTACAGAAGAAGATTGGAAAAGCAAACATCAGCTACACAGCATATGTGTGTTAACTCATTTTAGCTTCTCATTGTGGTAATGGTGATTCACACTGTTTTCAAAGGCAGTGTAGAATCAAATATATGGTTTAGTCTAATTTACAATGCTATTGGTATTACTTTATTATTATAACTTGGTAATAAAGACAAATATGGGCTGTGGCTGACTCTTCTACAGCCAATGACAGGCTTTAGATCACTCTATCTGTCCCCTGCAGTATATCATACAGTCGAATTTGGATTTAGTCGAGTGCTTTACTGTAAGTCATCATAAATGCCTTCATGTCTTTCTCAGGTCCAGTGAGTTTACGTACAAGCAGTGGAATTTTCCTGAGGGGAGCTGCATGTGTCTGTATCTGATCCTGTCCCTGTTAGCCAGCTACAAGTACCAGGAAGTAGGTGCAGGGTTTTAAACAGAGTGGTCCTGAAGGACTTACAGAGAAAGAAGTAGATGAGAGGATCCAGAACAGAATTTAGGGATGAGAGGAAAAGTGTACTTTCCTTCAGCTGAAAGAAGAAGAGCTTGAGTTTGCAATCAAAGCTCTGGGCTCGGGTCTGGCTTATTGTGTATGGCACTCGGGCAAAGTGAAATGGCACAAAGCACACAAAGAACACTGCCAGAACCAGGAACACATTGGCATTAATTTTTCTTTTGGCCTTGTGAGGCTTTTTTATGGTTCCCCGACTTGCAGCTTGAGATATCGAGCCACCAGTGTTGTGAGACTTTGCGCGGGAGTAGGAGCGGTACAGCTCTTTGGTGATTAGCGTGTAGCAAACTATCACAGTCAACAGGTTGCCCCAGAAAATCACTTGACACACATGATTCACTATCTCATGCCAATGTAGCCCCGCCTCTGTCTTCAGTTTGCTGCACTGGAAATATCGAGAAGTCGGGGTTTTACTTGTTAGGATGACATTGGGAAGACAGAGAATTACGAAGAAAGTCCAGATGGCTCCCGAAAGGAGTTTTCGATGTTTCAGCCGGGTTGAATTAGTGCCCTTAAATGGGTTAAGGGTCTTTCTGCAGCGATCAATGCTGATGAGGCCAAAGAAGAGGATGCTGATATACATGCTGAGGTAAAAAAGCACGGAGGAAACTCGACACACAAATATCCGTAGGCCAATGGATGCCACGTTGGAGTCTGACAACACCTGCAGAAACACAAACATTTGTGCTATCAAACACCTATTTTACATTCAAACCACAAATCCTATTTCTAAGTTTGATAGACCATATTTTAATTAGATTACCCTGAAATTTATGGTTCATATATTGTCTCTCTTTTAATTTTCTCTCACAGGAAACTCACTTATTAAAAATCATATCTGTAGAGTTAATAGATGTTTATTCATCGGGGCTTACAATTTAAAACTAAAGACTTCTTGCTGATGTTCTATTGATGGCTTTGAAGTTCAGAACTCATGATGCTAACTTGCTTATTTATATTTACAACTCAGGCTCATAATCACTTTTCAGAACTTAAAAATATAAAGAAAAATTACAAATTTACAAGTAACCTATAAAATATTACCATCATTTTATAATTAACCATCAGTGAAGCTTTTGGAACCCATTTAGATTTCCTAATGTAAGTGTGGCAAACCTTGAAAGGGAATGTGAAGGTCATGATGACATCTGCAACCACAATATTCTTCAGGTATATGATGAAGTGAGACTGCGAAGGGATGCGAAGAAATATCCACACTGCCAGACCATTGAGTGACATTCCCACCAGGAAAAGAAAGGAGTAGAGAACGGGAAAAACCACATTCTTCAGAACGTTGTCACGGGAGCAAGTGCTGTTGGTCTGGCTGTGATTGCCAGCAAACAGGGGGAAAGCTGTATTTCTCTCCATGTGGCCTAAAAAAAAATGGGAGAGGAAGTTATTTTTCTTTAAGTTGCTCAAGAACCTTCATCATGAAAAAGTGAATCTTTGTGTAGCCACATACTCTATGGAGGAAGTGGCTAAAAACATCAGAAAAAAGCCACAGTTGTTGTGCTGATGCAATTTTGCATGAAGTTCATGAAAACAATTTTAGCAAAAATTGCAACAGATGTATGTTCAAAGATATTTCAAAATTTGGTAAACATCAAATCAAACACCTTTTTTCAAATAGGTTGAATGTAAGGATTATGTATCTGACCTGACAAGTTGTCTTGCGCTCCGTCAGTGAATCCCCATCAAAGTCCCAGCGTGGTTTCTCTTGGGTTTAATGGTCCCTCGCTCTTCAGTGTTACTTCCAGTTGTTACCAGATACAGACTGTCTGGTCCTCCTAGTTTCAAAGTTTTGATAAACAGGGTGTGTGTCACTAGCGGTGTATAGGCCAACAGGAAGTTTTTCTTGTTGCCTTCTTCTTTCACTTTCCTGTCATGTGTCATTTCCAGAATTGTGTTATCAGACACAAACACCATTTTTTTCAGCTTATTAACAGAGGACAATACAAAAACAACACAATCTCATTGGAAAAAAAACAAAATAATGCTTCCCTTTTTTAGGCTTTCTTCAATTTTAATTACAATTATTTTGTAATTTTCACTCCTGCTTTGAATATAATTTTTCAATATGTAATTTATATTTTTATTAAATTTTTCTACCAAGTCTTTGCAATCAGGGAACTAAGAACACATTTATTATAACCAACACACATCAATAACTATTTACGTTTTCTCTAAAAAAAAACTATGGGTTTAGGGTTGGAATAAGATTAGGTTGATCAACTGTGATGGCTTAGACCTCAGCACGTTAATTTGTTTTTATCTGTGTTCTCTTTTGGAATTTATATATTGATGCAATTTTGCTTTCTTTGCTCTACGTAATTTTTTCTTATGTTGGACAAATGTAATTGACAAGTTATTAAGCATGTCCATTTCTACTTTTTTGATATGTCAGATATGTCCTCCCTCTTTATGGTTTGTGAGCTGCAGCCTTTCTGAGTATATAAAATATAAAATACAACAGAGCAGTTGTTAGGGTGAATTGTTCATGTTGTCATTGTTGTGTGTTTAAAACTGTAGACCTTGTTTTAACTGAAGATCAAAGACTTTCTTCTGTTAGAGTCTTCTCCCCCTTACCAACTGTTGGGGAGATGACAGTTGGATAACTAGGAAATGTTGCTAAACAGTTGTAAGCTTATGACCAGAGGGAAGGCACTGCTACTGACCCCCCCCCCCGCACGCACACTGTGGTTTACGATGGGGGTGTATGTAACTGTACCTCAATAAAAGCTGTGAGGAGAGACTGAGCTGGTGGAGTTGGCTAACAGGTATGCTGGTGGAAGCTCTCAGAGCTCCCCTTGCAAGTAAAACGTACACGTGGCTCTTGTGTTCTGTTTGCAGTCTCTCGTGGTCTCATTCCAGCAGGGTCGCATATTTAGACCTCACAGCAGTCTCTACAGTAAACTTAAGCAGGTAAAGCTTTATTGCTTTCACACACTGAGAAGTGTTATATCAGTTCCACTAGGATTGGATTTTAACCCCATATATATATGTGTTTACAGTTTTTCAGCAAATATTGAAAATAACTTCGATTGCATAGATTTTGATAAAGAAAATGCCCCCCCCAAACCCACACATACACACACACGGAAAAACAAAAAAGAACAACAACAAAGAACAGCTTGGAGGCATATGGCAGTAATACCTTTTCTTCCATTGTGAAACAATATCAGGGGCAGGTTTTTGGCAGTTGCTTCTCTGATATATAACTTTTCCACCGCTCGTAGCTCCATTCAGAATTTGAACTCAGTCCATGTCATTTTGATTGTAACAGTTATAACCCTGTTCCATGATGTGAAATAAACGTGTCCATTTAGATTGTCTCACCTTCTAACTTCCCTCTTTTGGAGACAGAACCTGAAGAAACATTTGCCATCTGTGATGATATATTTTAAGTCTGGTCCAAAGGCCTTTTAGAAAACAACAACAAACAAACAAACAAAACCAAAAAAACATTATGACCCCTTTAACAAATGAGCAAATAAATAAATAAATAAATAAATAGCAGAACAAACAATTCTTATCTCCGTTTCAATATTTCAGCATGGTGCAGAATAATAATATTGAACACTCAAGAGAAAATAAATAAAAAAGTGGGATGGAATATAAAAGAAATACATTTAGGATATGCAAAGACATTGAAAAATATAATGCCTTTTAATATTTTTGGAGTTATTCTTGTCTTAAAATATAAAACACAAACATGCTTCTACTGTGTGCAATGCTGTGTTTTCTGCATTGACAGCAATTTTGGGGTATTTAATAAGCTCTTGTCTCATCAATTACAGCACGATACTCCAAAGATGTTGATGTTTTGTGACATAAAGCCCTGTTGTTGAACCTTGTCGTACTGTTTTGCTAACACATTATTATTTCTTGAGGCCCATTGGCTACACTTGCCTGTATTCACTTCTTTTCACGAGTTGTTAGTATATCTGGTATTTTGATTCAAAGATTCACATAGTAATTTGAAGGGTTCTGAATTTAATAAACTTAGTCATATGACACTCTTTCCGTACCTTAAAACACAGCAAATAAGAAAATTACCCACTAACAACTAAGCTTTAAATATGAATATTTAAAAACATAACCGCAAGTAATGATATTTTTGTTCTAAAGTGTAAGTGCACACTGCCTTGCGAGGAAATGTGATGATGTTCACGTTGATGTTATTTTAGTGACACTAGTGCATGTTGTATGCCAAGGTCCAGTTACAGTTTCAGAATATTGTACTCTATAGTTAGAAAGGTGTGTTTTATAATATTATAAATGATTTGCAGATGAGCACTGGCTATAAAGGTCTGTATTTCCTTCCTTCAGCACATTACTCTGATGCCTTCTGCCCTTCATTTTCCTGAATGCCAGCAGTTAGCATGACAGTGCAACAACTTCCTCTGTCTGGAAGATTGGCGTAATCATTTGATGGCTGTTAACTTGTTAAACTTAACTCGGGGCTCAAGAATGAAGAAAAACAATGTGTTATGAATAAACTATAGAATAGCAGTGTTTAAAAAATAAGTAATGTTATTGTTGGTATCTGTTTTAGTTCTGCATTTTCTGAATATTTTAAATTCATACTGGTGTGTGGTATACATTCATGTATGTTTGGGGGATCAGCAGCCTCTGTTTTTAACTTTTTTTTTTTTTAAACAAGACTTCCTGCCCATGTCTGTATCTACTTCTCTGCTCATCACATGATCCTGATGGCCTTCTGCCCAGAATTTTCGTCAGTCCCAGAAGCTAGCATGGCAATGAAGCAACTTCCTGTGTTTGCACCAAGACTGGCATTATCAGCAGTATTCAGTTCCTAGAAATGCTTATCTAAATTTGTCCATGCCTACATTTATTAGTCTTGTCAAATATCACTTTCTAAACTCTCTGTAAATTAAACTATTGTATGTACTCGGTCAATCTTCCAATCTGCCATATTTCTATCCAGTCATGTTTTCTGCAACTATGTTCTCGTCACATCTGGGTTTGATCAGGACTGAATCAAGCATGCGTTCTCCTGGAGGGGACTCAGGATCTACACATGCTTCTTTTCAGTTTAACACTAATCTGTCTGTTTGTCCATTTGATTTCCCCACTTTTTTCAGCTTTGGTTTCCATAGATTTTATTTACTGTTTAAAGTTTTGAACTCGGGTCTGACATAAGTTGGTCTGCAGAACCCGCTGCAGAGTTTAATTTAAAAGAATCACAGCTTACTTCCAGGGAAAAGTCATTTGGTAACCTCTTCATGTGTTTGTGATACAGTATGGGAAAAATCACACGCTAAAGATGCAGACCAAAAATGCCAGTCATGCAAAAACACACCACAATTAAGAACAAGACTTTGCAGCATTTCCAGTTTTGGTCAACTTAACTTCACTGTCTCTGAATATTGGTCAAAACTATGTCTCAAAAATGTTTATTGAACAGTTTCAGATGCATAAACTGCAAACAGATACCAAATTATTTTGCCTCAAATCCTCGTTCAGCACACCGCTCAGTCTTGAGGGGAAAATCCCCACTCAACACAGCCACATGGTCCCAGGTCTTCAAACCAGTTTTTGTGTTTGCTTTGGTTTATGGTTTTCTATGGGTTTCTAGTCTGTATTTGTGTGTCTTGAGCTGATTCTTCCCTATCCGTCTTTCAGCCTTCGCAGTCATGTACCCACATCTGTCTGTTTTCCCCAGTCCCTGGGTCAAACCCATGTGTCTTAGTCTTGGTCTCAGTGGTTGTACTTCCTGTTTTATTTTGATAAACTTCGTATTATGTTCAGTTTTGCCTCCCCTGTCACTTCAGTCAGATTAGTGTCAGCTATGTTCTCGCCTGTGGCCGCTTCCCTCGTTATCCTCCTTGTGTATATATTGTCTGCGTTTCCCTTGTCTGTGTTCGCTGTCATGCATTGTAGGTAGTCGTTCTGTCCGTCTGATTTCCTTCCTGTTAGTGAATCTGTATATTTTATGTTTTGTGACTGTTTAGTTGGGTCTTTTGCCTTTTCTTTTTTGGTTGCCTGTTTTTCCAGCATTAAAGCTGTGATTTTTAGTTCAGTCCTGTATTTTGGGGTCCAAAACTCACCTACACCTGCAGATATGACAGATACTGATAACTTTTGTATCTTTAGCATGTGGGTTGTGATCAACTGACACTTTTCTTGTAAACCTAGTAGAATTTTATCAGAGGTATGGTTCAAGTGACTATTCATTCATTTGCATTGAACAGACACTGTTTTACATCTTCAAATAAAATAAAAATTAATAGCTAATTACAAAAGTGAAATATTAGGAAACAAAAAGAAAAATAGAGGAAAAATTGAAATTTTGGTTTTTCTTTTTTGCATACTGTCAAATTTATGCTTCAAGTTTGCATAATTAATTAATTTTCAGACGTATTTACAAACTTCCACTATGTCGGCACATACTGTAAAGGGATAAAGAAGGATAAAAACATAAAAAGGGAATAATGAGATGTAATAAAAGCATAACACAAACACTATCCTCTACATACTCATGCCATTCCTTCTTGTTAGTGCTTTGCTCACCTCCACTGGCCTTTTAGTCACCACTCGCTTTGTCTTCCAGTCAACCACAAACTTAAACACTGCTACTATGCCAGCAGTGTCAAGCTACTTTTTTCACCCTGTCGTAAAAACTTGAGAGCGCATTGAGAAAAACTTGTCCTTTTGAGACATTACTTTTAGTAGCCCTCCTTTAGGCAAACCCTTATAGGGACCTACGTGGTTGGGGTAACTTTGACATGGAGAAGGAAAAAATGGAAGAAAGTCCTGCTGTTTTAGGGAAAACATCAAACTTCTAACAACGAGGTCTAAAAGCTGTCTGAAGATGCTCCCCTTGCCTGGTTGATGGACGGGCAAGGGGACGCTGAATTTTGACCTCTGACCTTTGCCAACAGTTTATGTTTGATCACCTTGTCACGATGACAGGTTTAAAGACTTAAGAGAAAAACTTCTTACTACATCGTGAGAGAAAGAAAAACAGCTGGCGTGGTCCTTGCTTGTGGTCTGTTTGACACAGTCTTTATGTGTGCATGTTTATATGTATGCATTTCCTTTGGCTGGCTTTCAAATGAGTCTCTCTCCACAGAGTTGAAATGTGAGGGCCACAGTTTGTTTTGACAGTGTAAGGTTTTTCTTAGCTACTGCTCCTACTTGTGTACTGCTCTGTGTAGTTTCCCGTGGGTCTGCCTTCCACATGGTTATCCACCTTGACCGACTTGGCACAGATCATATAGAGATCATATAGAGGTAGACTGGTATAACTAAAAATAGTGAGCTACAGCATTTATAGCTTTTTATCAAGGATGAAACCATATTTGCTGTCTTTACATATTTATGATGAAACCCTTATGAAAGGGTCTCAATGTCATCCTTAGCTTGAAGTTTTATTTCTTTAGTGGCATTTTGATGGTTCCACATTGGTAACTGCTAACTTAAGCACATTCTTCATTTCTCATGATCCCCATGTGTCCAGTACAGGTGTGCTGACTGTCTGCATTGAAATGGCACGAATACAAGACCATCAGTGGATCCAACTGGCTCCGAGTTTGTACCGGTGAATGATGTAGTTCATTCCATCTCAGGCTCCAGTTTGTTGCTCCTATGATCTTTTCCTAGCAACAGCTTTTGTCTCGGTATTGCTACAAATCACCATTCATGTCTGAGGTCTGGCATTTGCATCAGTGAATGACCTAGAAAACACTACTTGGCTTTCACAACTGATCTTTCCACCAATCCATCCATTTGTCACAATTTAGTGGAAGTTTTGTTCACAGTACGACTGATTATAAATGAGGACTGATGCACCAACAGAAGTGCTTGAACAAAAGTTAGTAAATTTTTTACAGAATTTGAATACATATGTAATAATAGTGTAACTATATATCGTAGAGTAAATGCAATATGAGTGTGAGTGTGCTCAGTGTTACATATAGAATTAATAACAATGTAAAGTTATGCCTTTAAAAGTACTTACATGTATATTTCAAACCATCTGTACAACTATATGCTTATATACACTGTGTATTACAGTTCTTACTTATGAGGCCTAGTTCGTGCCTCCCATGACCACAAATATAATCATTTATAAATTCTGGCAATACCCATAATTGTAATGGGTTGTCTTGAATTGTTACATTTTTTGTTTGTTTCTTCAATTAATTTTTTTTAAAACTCCAAGTAACTATTGTCATTACTGATATAGGCTAGCATATTTATGTAAAAACTACCCAGATTATTCATAATAATCAGCACAATCAGTAGTGGTTTAATGCGTGTTCCTGTGTTGATACCACTTGACATTGTGATTACACAGCAAGATACATGGAGAAAACCAAATCAAAACTGAATTTACCCAACATTACCAGCTATCACTTATGCAACCTCCTGACGATTCAGTTTAAGGAACCAATCTGCTTACATGCACTAACGAGGCAGGAAGGCCTGCTTTAAGCCAGGTAATAGGAAAAAGCTGCTTTGAATACAAAGTGGTAACACATACCTACATTTTTTCTTATGTGTCTTGCTGCTAGCACCTGTCAGCAGTGGCATTTTTTTTTTTTTTTTTTTTTTTAAATTTTCCCA
>VOQK01002653.1:30620-41906 GCA_015052645.1 Benitochromis conjunctus
TACATTTTACGACATTTTACGATACTGTTGGTTTTTAATTTGCTGTTAAGTGACAAAGCCATTTGTCTTATCAGCACCAGCCTCTGGCAAATGTCCAAAGAGAATCATGACCTCTTGAGAGCCTGCCCCCGCCCCTTCTTTCAACCTGCTGCATAATTTCTCTTTTCCTGTTTGGCTACTATGTCCAACAGCAGGTCACAGAAATCACTTTAGGTTTGGCTCTATGATTTGGCTCTTTTGCTCTCGTGAGGACTACCCTAAATGAGTACCAACTTTGATTTTCCAGACCCCAGCTTCCAATGTTACAAGTTTTTTAAATGGCCTTTTTTGTGCTTTGATAATTCCTTACATAATCAGCTTCTGCATTACACATGCCTTGATTTTCACTAGTCCACAAGACGATAGGTACGGTAGTGTGCAGACAATAGCCAGTAAATACGTGTCTGTTAATATTTACATTAGCATATACTGTCAACCTTCACCTATTGTTTTTAATCACAGTACAAGAACATATGTGACCTTTGAGTCTGTACCTAGGTGGTTTTTGGCAAGGCATTTGTATGTTCCAGAGTCAGACGGTGTGGGCCTCTGGATGATTAGCGTACCCTGAGGGTGGAGCAATTCACTACCCATAGGCCGCCCCTTTTCTGCTGCTGATAGAACTGAATGATCTGGAAGCTCCCATGTGATCTCTGGCTTGGGGATCCCAGTAGCAGCACAGTTGAGCTGAATAGGTCTCCCGGTCACTGCCCTCACATTGGGAGGTGGCACCATTGTGATGCGTGGAGGGTAGGCAATGACAATAACAGGGACAGTAAGTACAGCCTCACCAGCATCGTTTCGAGCTCTGCATATGTAGTTTCCACGGTCGTGGAGTGTAGTGTCCTGAATTATAAGAGTACCATTTTCTAGCAACTGGTAGCGTCCGAGGAGTTGAGGCCGAGTAAGAGTGTGACCACCAGGAACAGTCCAGTAGATTCTTGGTCTTGGACTCCCATCAGATAGGCAGTGAAGGAAGAGAGGCACCCCTGATATGCTGCGTATGATACCCCTGGGCCTTGTCAGGATATAAGGCTTCTGCCCAATCTGCAAAATTATTAGCTTCTCTATGTAGCCCATGAGATTCTTGGCACCACAGCGGTATTTCCCAGCATCTTCTTTGTGAGTACTGTGGATAACCAAAGTCCCATCATTGTTTATTTGGTGGCGAGAACCATGATTGGTTCCACCAGTAAACCGTGTTCCATTAGGCAAAGTCCATGAGATCTCTGGCATTGGCTGCCCATCAGCAGAACAATTCAGAACTGTGGTTTTCCCATTCTGAGACACAATACGTTCATTGAAGGGATTATTGAAGATTGGCCTTCGGAGCATACTTGTAACCGTCAATTGCAGCACCATTACTGCCTCTCCTCCATCATTTCTAGCCAAGCAAATAAACTCTGCTGTATCAGAAGGGCGCACATTACGTATCTCAAGTGTCCCATTCTGGTGGACATTAATCCTACTCCCAAAGTATGGTGCTGTTAGAAAGATGTTATCAGGCATAATCCAAGTGACAGTAGGTCTTGGATTCCCCTCAGCCAAACAATCTATAAGTTTCCTGGAATATGTAGACGCTATTTCTTTAATGACGGTTCTGTTCTGATGGTAGCCATTGATCACAGGTGGATTCCCTTCTACCTCAAGCTTGTAAATTTTTCTGGTTTCTCCACCAGGGTTGCGAGCCACGCAAACATACTCCCCTGCATCAATTACCTTGACATCCCTAATATCCAGAGAACCATTGACATGTATTAAGTAGCGTTCATGTGATGCTGCTATTACATCGTTATTGGGAAGTATCCACAATATCTTAGGTTTAGGCTCTCCAAATGCCTCACAGTCAAAGCGGATGCTTCCTCCGGGCTTCACTCTGGCATAGGTCTGGCTGGGTGGACGCATCCTAGGGGAAGCTGTAACCACAGTGATATGTACATGCATCTCATCTTTGCCAACCTGGTTCTCAGCAAAGCAGGTATAATCCCCTTCCTCTGACATTCCAACCTGGAGAAACATGATATGGAAACATGATATATAAACATGATATATATATGGTTGCAGTTTGTGTTTGATGCAATTCAATACCTGGTTCAGATAAAGAGTTCCATTGTCAAACAGAGTGTAGCGACGTTCTCGTCCTCCTCTACTGCTGGCATCAGACTGCAAGGCACTGTTGACCATTGTACCATCTGGTAGACCCCAGGAGATATCTGGCTTTGGTGCCCCTGAGGCTTTACAGTCTACTTTTAAATCCTTTCCATAGGGTACCTGCTTCTTGCTGTATAGCTTAGGCTCTATCTTGGCTGGCTTCATTGATACACTAACTTTCATGAGTTGTAGATCATCACCAACCTTGTTTCGAGCCACACAGAGATAATCTCCGGCATCTTTATCACTCACAGTGTTAACGATAAGAGTACCATTATCGAGGACCTGTATCCTGCTGCCCACCCTGGAGTAACAAATAAAAGTAAATTGGAGAGACTCATCACAGAACGAACATTTACTGTTTTCATTGTACAGTTACAAACCTGACATTGAGATAATTTGCAGAATTCCTTGGCAATGCTTATTAGGAGCAAAACACATACGTTTGTATGGTTTCACATATGTTTTTTTCAAACAGCTAAAAACAAAAAATGCCATATCCGCTTACACCAAACAAATGCGTGCAAA
This sequence comes from Benitochromis conjunctus, assembly GCA_015052645.1. Taxonomy (NCBI): domain Eukaryota; kingdom Metazoa; phylum Chordata; class Actinopteri; order Cichliformes; family Cichlidae; genus Benitochromis; species Benitochromis conjunctus. The sequence continues at coordinate 33,339 of VOQK01002653.1, forward strand.
ATGCCACTGGGAAGATATAGCAATTAAATAAGTAGCTGCTTTGCATTGCCTCAGTCTTTCTGTTCTCTCTGGTGTTAGACATTGCAAAAGACACAGACACACAAAGTGTTTATATAAACAGGTATTGTGGGTATAAGAAATAATGTGATTTAAAACTTACAATATTTTTTTCTAAAGATGAAAAATGAAGGTAAAATATGCTTACATTATTATCACACTGAACAAGCTAACGATTAGAAAAAATATAAATGAAATACTCTCAAATTCCCTTCGTTATGATGATTTCTGTGGGGTTTTTTTTTTCAATCCTAATCGAATGATAGAAAGAGAACCATTGTGTTGAAAATATTTTCACTTCAGTCTTCATTTGACTGTGCTGAGTTATGCCTTGAATAAGTATGGTCAATATTTGCATCTCATTTCCTTACATTTTAAAGGAGAATTACTTGTTAAAATCAGTGATCTACCTATTGTGTACTTATGAGGGACACTCAATGAATCAGTGCAGGCAACAACACCTATAGAAAATCAGTGCTATTCACAATCAGTGCTTACTTTGGTAAGCATGAGAGTATGCCACTGAATTGTTTTCAACAGTCTAGCTGTTTCACGAGAGGCTAAAGGCAAAAATAAGTCTGTTTTGGTGATTTATATCCACTTTTCTTCCATAAAATGTTTACTAAACCGCTAGTTTTCCAAGCAATATTTATGCAAATCATGCACGTTGAATTATTAGAACTGTGTAACTTTAATTTATAAAAGATAATACAATAATTACAAATGAACGTATTTTTACCTGTACCAATAGTCCACCACAGCTTTAGAAGGTAGTCTCCAGATTATCCTAGGTTTAGGGTTTCCAGTTGCTGAACAGTTTAGTCTTAACTGAGCACCATATGACAACTCAGTCAAGCGCTTGGATATCTCCAATATCTGAGGAGCAGATTCTTGTGGTATTACTGTCAGAGTCACGACCCTTCGCTCTGAGCCAGTAGAGCTGGTAGCAATACATTCATATTTTCCACTGTCTGCTGGAGTCACATCCTTAATGTGAAGCGTCCCATTCTCGTACATGGATATCCGTGTATTACTTACAGGCCTGTTAGATTGTATAATTGACCCATCATGAAGAACCCAGTGAACACTAGGCTGAGGTGTGCCATGACCAGTGCAGGGTAGCTTTAACTTTTGGCCAAGAGTAGCTTGTAGCTGCTGACGCTTCTCCTCCATGATACCTGGTGGAGCTGCAACCACCTGCAGTCGGACTGTAGCAGTATCCGCTCCAGCAGAATTACTGGCAATGCATTTATAATGACCTCTGTCATAAACAGACACATCTTTAATAACCAGAGTCCCCTCAGCAGATACCGATGCTCTTCCCTTCTCAGTGTTTTGAGCCATGACTTGGGTACGGTTGGCTAAGATCCAAGATATCACAGGCATGGGCCGGCCCTCTGCTTTACATTTCAGTTCAACTGTGTTTCCTGCATAAGATTTTGTCTCGCGCATTTTTGGCTCTAAAATGCGTGAGGGATAGGCTACCACTGAGAGGGTGATAATAAGTTTATCTGATCCATGGTCATTCTCAGCTAGACAGAAGTATTGGCCTCGGTCTTTAATATTGGCATTTGGGATTGACAGCGTGCCGTTGCTCAACACCTCATACTTGCCCATCCTCTCTTTAATGGTAATGGTTCTTCCTGTGGGACAAGAAGTACAGAGACAATGAAATATTTACCTTACAAACACCAAAGCATTCTACACAAATCACTCAAAACAATGGACAAAATGGCTTATACTTGCACCTGACAACAAATTTTGTTTCTATATGATGCCAAAAATACTATCTTAGTATGTTCCACATTTTGGTCCTGTTAATGATATGAATGAATGAAATAATTTTTGTACCTGTGCTGGAGGAGAATCGTCTCCATGTTATAACTGGCTGTGGGTTTCCAACAGCCACGCATGGCAGGAAAGCATCTGAGTTAGACAGTACAGTAAAGCTAGCGGCATTTCCACCCACTATCTTAGGTTTGCTTGACATGACCTTTATAGTGGGTTCAAAACCAGCATTACTGGCACTGGTAGCATCATATCCCGAGACTTGATTATAAATAGCAGAGGTGGCAGAATCCTTGTCTTCAATGTAAGGAACGGGGGTGCTAGTATTGTATCGATGCTGAGCTGTTAGCATGGTCAATGTGTCAAAGTCATCTACACTGCCTTTAGTACCACTGCTTTTTCGAGTAGGTCTAATTCTCTCCAACACTAACCTATGATTGGTGTCACCATTCCTTTGTGTTGGTGGTCTGATGTTGCTGTGGATTCTTGTCTGAGCTGTTGTGTAAAGCCCTTTAGTTGTATGTGGTATCAGTGTAGTAGCAGGATCATAAGTGGCTGAGGAAAACAAAGGTGTCTTGGTGGTAGGATACATGGATGAACCGCTAGATGTCCAGTCAAAGTCCTCATATAGGTCACGCTCCTCAGATCTTTTCTCAGTGGTACCTGATACTGTGGTTCTGGTATCTTTTTGAGATAGTGTGTAAATGGGATTATAGACTGAAACACTTTGTTGAAAAAGTGTGATTGCCTCCATTGTGTATTCCATTGTTGTTGCCTCCGTAGTTGTTGCCTCAGTTGTTGTAGTTGGTCGGACTTTAGTAATTCCAGGTTTCCTTAGGGGTCTTCTTCTCCTATAGGGCCTCCTTCTCTGCCCTAGTCTTCCTCTTGTCCCTCCAGGCCTCTGTCTGATTATAAGCAAATTGTCAGGCAGTCTTCCAGACCCAGATGAGGTTGCATCAAAATTTTCCTGCTGGGTGGGTTTGACAGTGGGTGGAGAGGGTAGAGTCTGTAATTCAGGTGGTGTTTCAGCAGTGGTATAAAATTGGGGGTAACCAGAATAACTAGTAACAGGTATAAAGTTCATGCTGGGACCCAGTGTTGTGAACTGGAAATCAGCAGAGGATGCATCTCCATAGTCATCATCTAATGAACTACTCTGTGTGTGTCTGACTGGTGACAAAGTGTCAAGTTTAACCAATACGTTTGCAGAGGTAATGGGCATAGGAGCAGTGGTTGTAGTTAGGGTGCCTCTTGTTTCAGCCCTAGTTGAGTTTTTTTTTGCAGTTAATGGCTTCTTAAGCCTGCTGAGCATCCTTTCTCTTCCTCTGTTTCCAAACAACTTGTTCCATGGAGTTTTTCCCCAAATGATTTTAGAAGCTGATGTAGTAGCGGTCGTGGTCGGGACTTTAGTTGTTGGATCCAGTTCAGGGGCAACTGCAAATGTTATGTACTCACTGAAAGGCTCTGATCTAGACTCTGCATTGTTGAATGTGGCATCTGAAGTCATGTAATGACTTGTGGTAGATGCAAGAGTTTTTTGCATATAAGCAGGGCTCTCTGTTTTGTGTAGACATGGACTAGAAGATGCTGTTGGTGTGACCACTGCCACATCAGTGGTTGCTACCTTATTATCACAGTTACAGGCTGAGGAAAAAAAAAAGAACCATGTAAAAAAATACTTATTGTTTCATGACTGACACAGAAGCATAAAACAACAGGGTTTTAAGAACATGGTTTCTTACCTGTGGTCAACTGAATTTGATATGGCACAGAGGCATTCCCTTCTTTACTCATGGTGGACTGTTTAAGTTTATTAATAAAGGACTGCATGTCATGGATCCTGTTTGGTTTAATGATCCTTCTGCGGCCTTGAAAGGTCCTCCTGCCAAACTTTCCTCTGTTATTCTGGCGTGGGATTATATGGATGTGCTGCCGGGAAATGATAGTAGATCCTGCAGGCAGGCGTGGAGATTTTATTTTCTGGGTTGTATGGAAAATGATCTTGTCTTGCTGTCTGTCTGTAGCTGTGATTGCTGTAAATGTGGTCTGGCTTTCAGGGTCTGTGTGAAGGACTAGCTCCACTGGGCCTGGTTCATCTCTCATCGGAGTAACTTTAGGGTCTGTAGTTGAAGAAAAAGCACCCTCTGTCGATGTCTCTGGTTCTGCAGGTGCTTCTCCTGATAACTGTAGTTGGGTTTCTTGTGAAGTGTCTGTCACAGTAAGTTGGAGAGTGACTGGCTGCAGGTTTGAAGGTGGCATGCTGGTTCTTTCAAGTGTGTAAAAGGTGTTTGTCTCAACTAACCTTTGATCTCTAGTGAATGTGGACTGCATATATGGCTCTGTTGTTGCCATCTCTCTATTTTCCATTATTTTTATTAAATTAATGTGATTGCTGAATCTATTTTCCATGTCATTTTTCAATGTCGCTAAAATATGTCCCTCACCTATTTGTGTGGTTGTTACTGTTTCAGTTTGCCTGTCTTGAGCAAATATTCTTTGTGGATTATCTGTTGTTGGTTGGACTATTGTCGGGAGAACAATGAGATGGTCTTCATTTTGAGCTTCACCAGAGCCAATTTCATTGTCACCAGAATAACCAATGTGTGTGTCTTCATATTTTGCTTTCTCGTTTTCTCTACCACTCTTTATTTTTGAGCCGTCCTGAGCCTTTTTCATAAATTCTGCAAACTTCTGTGGGTCTACTTTCCTGGAAGCTTTATCAAAGACCCTACTAGTCCAGATGTGGCTGTCGCGGACTGACCCCCTCCTTCTCTGTCCCAATCGTCCTCCAAAACCTACTCGGCCACGTGATCTGTGTCTGGGGTAAGGCCGATCTGAAGTGATGGTCCTGGACTCCTGGATAGTTCTGTCGGCAGACTGGGAGTGGTGTATCTCACTAAGTTTGTTTGCGTTTTGTGTCAGGCTAGAATCCATCGCAACCTCTGTCACCATCCCTGATCCCTCACTGTTGAAAACTGTTGCTGTCACGGGCCTTTTGTCAGTTACTGTCACCTGAGACACAAGTAGGTCAACTCCAAGATGATTAGCAACTAAACACCTATAAAATCCTCGATCCCTTGCTGTGATACCCTGAATCAGCAATGTTCCATTCTTAAAAATGTTTCTGTTCCCATGAGGCTTGTCAAGCACTGAATGGTCAGGCAGAATCCAAGACACTGAGGCCTCAGGACTCCCTGAGAAGCTACAGTCAAAAACAAGCTTTTCACCCAGTGGCCTAGAGAGTTGAACACCATTGACCTCAGCCTCTTCTACATCAGTGTACAGAACTGTCACTCGAAAGATGAGGATATCTGCATCCAGGTAGTTTGTGGCAATGCACCAGTAGAGGCCTGTGTCAGAAGGATCTGCACCTCGAAGAGTGAGCTTCCCTTCAGCAGTAATTATTATTCTCCTGTCCTCACTGGAATAAGGAGCTCTGACCTTGCTTCCATCTGGTAAAATCCACTCCAAGAGAGGTTTTGGATCACCCTGGATATGGCAGCTCAACTGTACCACACCACCTACGTTAGGAGGGAAATATTTGATAATGTAATAACTGTTTTCATGCTAAAAAGAAAAGATGTTTTTGTCTTTGAAATTCTGAATTCATTTTTTACAATGCTTCCTATTTTATCAGTGCAATGATTTTCATACAATACTTCAGTTACTGGTGTGTGCTAACCTAAGTAAAAGTCACACCTCTGAGCTAGTATATTAAGAGTTATTCTCTGATTCCCACCTGTAAGTACAGTGTGCTCAGTCTTGGTTTGATTATCTCGTTTGATCATGGCCCAGGAATAGCGGTCCCTCTTAGATGGTGTGCTTTCCAAACGTAGGTTTACCACAGACTGGTATTTAATGTGCAGAGTAGAGAAGGTGGTAGTAGTGCGGTCAAGTTGGAAGCTCACTTCTCCTTGCATTAACCATGCAGGAGAGGCTTTAATCTCAGCCTCAACGTTTGTGTTTATGTCTTTATCTAGATCGTTTGTTTTCATCTGACTATATCGGTACACCATTTCTGGGCTTCTGGTCAACATTAAACCTCTCTCTAGCCTCAAAGGAGCGTCACTGTAGGTGGCTAGGATCTGCCACAGTTGCTGGATGTGTTCATGGTTAATATTACACACCAAATACGTAGTTATGCAAGTGGTAAGCATGGTGACACTGTTTCCTTCTCCCTCCTCCAAGGTTTGAGTCAGGTTCTCAAAAGAAGTGGGCCGCTGTACAGTGCAGGTTAGACTGGCATCATTGTGAAACTGGTCAGTCAGGTTCATTTGTATTGAGCCTAATGGGGCAATAAAGTCCTTGGGGGAAACAGGAATGAAGTTCCCTTCATCCAGGCTGATGTTTTTCTGCTTTAGATGGGGTTGGATCAAAGGTTTGGTGCAAGTAAAAGCATTGACAGGTAGAAGGGATAGAGGCCTGTTGTGGTAAAGCGAAGGATTTTCACAAAGAGGACATAGGCCTCTGGGATATCTCCTGTCTCGCCGGCATTTCAGCACACCTGGAAAGAATTATTAAGCAGTGCAATGTTTAGTTGGATTCATGGAAGAAAAAATTTTACACTTTCAACATTATGTTCCAGCCAAACAAAAACTGGCTAATAAAACTTGTGAACCGTAAAAGGTCAAAATCACAATACAGAATTGCGACATTTCGGTTAACCCTTGCGCTTGCCAAATCATAAATAAAATGTATAACTTTAGTTCTTCTGTGTCTTCGTGGTTTTCTGTGGCCCTCATGATGAAAAGATTATGTGATATCTGCTTCCTGCAATGTCTCTGCGAAGATTTATATGCTTCTCTTGGATATGCCTATCTTGCTTGGGATACAATCCCATGCACTATTAGGTTTTAAGAGAAAAACATACCATGTGAAAACCTGAGTACAACCACAAATACTGCCAGCAGTTTTACCAGATGGGTCTTATTAAAGCTGGTAGCAAATGTTGGTTTACAGAGGTTTAAAGAAAGTTTCTTTGGCATTAATGAAAAAGAAACTGTTTAGATTCAGTAAGTGACTTTCTTAGCTTTTAACCACGGTTCAGTTTTATATGCCTCTAAGTACTTTGAGAATTTTCCAAAGCACAAACACACTCCTTACCTGTGTTTCTTTGTGCCCAAAGTGAGAACCACTTCATACGGCAATCGCACTTCCAGGGGTTGCCATGGAGGAAGACACTTTCTAACTGACTGCAGCCTGAAAAAATGTCTGCTGGCAGAGTGGTCAGAAGGTTGTCTGATAGGTGGATGGTTCTTACTGATGATACCTTGAAAACCTGGCTCTGTCTCAGTGTGATAAATGTGTCCGGGTGGAGCTGCTGGAGGTAGTTACCCTCTAGATTAACCAATTCTAAGTTGGTAAGGCCAAAGAAAGCCTCCGGGTTTATAAATTCAATGTGGTTGTGGTCTATGTGGAGTCTCAGCAGACTATCCAAGCCTTTGAACGTCTCTTTGTTGATAATCTTTACTTTATTGTGTGACATCTTCAGGACCTTGGAAAACACAATTAAGAAGATGGAGATGATGAAAACAATGATGACTGAAGGCTGTTATGTCAATACACAACATTGTCAGACTGTTTATTCAGTCTGGAAAAGTGCAAGGAATCAGTTATTAGAGACCATCCTTCACATAACACACATATAAAATTATTGTGAATAACTCATAATGCATTTTCGTGAAACATGAGGCATTTACTTTTTGTAATAATGCACCAGAAAAGAATTGATGCAACTCTGTTTTTACAAGTTTGGACTTGTGACACTGAAATTCTGTATTGAATTATGCTGCCTGTTATTAATTAAACACGGTTACTTGTGCCTGGGTTCTTTTTTTTTTTTTTATTTAATTACTTTATAACTAGATTTGCAAAAGCAAAGGTGATACTTCTGAATCAATTTTGCTATGGTGAAGAAAACCCTGTGCTTATATTCTGTAACCGGACATCTCTTAATGGTTTGCCCTCGCATTTGTGTCATCTTTTTATTCCTGTCTGTCATTTTGAAGTAATTATGGATGGAAACGTGACACAAGAACAGTAAAGCAAATCAACTGTGAACTTTTCATCCCTCCAAGTAGATATTACCTAAACAAAAGAAAACAAAACCGAAAACAAACAAAAATGTATTTATGTCAGCATGCTCTACTTATTGATATATGTGTGTCATCACAGAGATACTGAATTAAAACTATGTGATGTCAGCAGTAAGGCTATTTTTGTGAACTAAAACCAAACTAAAAGCTAAAGTTAGATAAAATAAAAATGAAAATTACACTTCGTGAAAGTATATATATATATGAGAGAGGAAATGTCCTTGGTTTTAGTATCTGTTAGTTTAGTAAAACCTTTATTATAACTTACACCTACAACTGATGAGGCTTTGATGGACATGTCTGTTGAAACTCTGGATGTCTACAACTGCCTTCAAAAAATTCTTTATTTTTATTGTAAAAATAAAGAAAAAGATTTGATTTTCTCAAATCTTATGTTTGACATATGCCCTCCATTCAAAAATTAAAACAAACATGTAAACTAACTTGTTTAAAAATAACTAAAATAACACATTTTCAAATATAAACAGAAGTAAGAAAATCTACTCTAGAAAATAATGACAAGTCAAAATGAAATAATAATGAATAATAATGAAATACAAACTCATTTGAAAACACTAAACAATAGGGTTGTCACACAAAGATATATTTTTGATATTGCAGTCAGGCT
>VOQK01002654.1:0-11916 GCA_015052645.1 Benitochromis conjunctus
CTTCCTCTTCACCGTTACCCAGCCTTTGCCCTGCTGCTTGGGGCTTGGCGGGGGACAGCTAGCGGGGCCTATGCTACCTTCGGCTGCACCGGCTACAGGGGCCTGGCTAGCTACGGGTGTATCAAGGGTGCGAAGCCGAGTCTCCAATTCAGTGATCCTGGCCTCCAGAGCTGCAAATAGGCTACATTTATTACAGGTATCATTACTGCTACAGGAGGCCGAGGAGTAACTAAACATCTGACACAATGAGCAGGAAAGTGCAGGAGAGACAGGTGAAGAGGCCATGCTACTAGCGAGTCGGCTACGAGCTAGGCTAAGCTAGCGAAACAGTAAAGAGACAGTGACTGACTACTTTAGCAATGAGTTAGCGAATGAGTACACAGAGAGTTAAGCACGTGAAGATTATACTATTATACTAAGGAAGTTATCTAAAAGTTTTTAATTAAAATGCTATGCAGATAAGCTACTCAAAAACACCACTGTGTGTTAGAACAGGAAGTGATACTCTACCGCAGAGAGCACGAACACCAAGTTCTTGGTGAGATTAAGTTGCAGTTGCTTCAAACAGGCGAGTTGGTGGCTGGGCAAAAAGAAACTGGTCAGCCATTAATACTGCCACTCTGAGTTTCACCAGGAAACATGACTTTTGAGCAGCAGAACGAGCTAATGTTGTTGCAAATGTCTTATGAAAAGGAAAAACTAAAAATTGGAGCTAGAGAGACAGGAAATAGAAAAGGAAAAACACAAGTCGGAGGCTGATAAGTAGACTGAGCAAGCAAAAAATAGATTTGCAGAACACTCATTTAACTTTGGGTAGAGGGAACACAAAAGTCTCAGGATTTTGAGGGACACAGATGCTGTCAACTCTTATGCTTTGGGGTCCATTCTCCCATTTTCAGATGAGACTGCCACTGGGCATAAAATCCCTATGAGAGGAATGGGGATGAGGGTGGTTCCAGTCCCGGTGCATAGGTTTAATATTGAGTGTGAATTGGTGTAGAGTCAGGTCCTAGTGGGGGTTAGACCTGCATTGCCAGTAGAAATTTGTTGACATAATTTTAGGCAATGATTTAGCAGGTGGTCGTGTCTCGGAAAATGTGTCATCATCATGTTGGGGATGAACCTGTTTTGCTGACTTTGCCTGGTTCACCTTTGAATGTGTCCTGGAGTGAGTTAATGAGTGAGCAGAGAGCTGACCCATCTCTGGAACAGCCGTTTGAGTCTGTGCTGTTAGTTGGGGAGTTGAAAAGTGTGGCTAATGGCTATTTTTTGCAGGATGGCATTTTTTTTGGTGAGGAAGTGGGTGACCCATGGGGAGGACGTTGTGGGGGATACAGTGTTTCAGGTAGTAATTCCATCAAAATACCGTTGCCATGTGTTAAAGCATGCTCATGATGGGTCAGGACACTTAGGTGTCCGTAAAACATATTATAGTCACCCCCCAAATGGGGAGGGGGTGCAGGAAAGTACTGAGTTTAGCCCAAATGACTTGAATGGTGATGTTGTGGTCTTTACTCAGGGAAGCGACGACCGTCTTTTCTTGTATTGTGAGGTTAGACGGAGGGTCTTTGACAATGGAGAGGGAAAAACGTAGATTTACATTTTTCTAAATATCCAGAAAATGTTATTGTAATTGTACTGTTAATTACAGATCTTGTCGATGTTGATAGTGCACGATGAGGTGCTGCACATTTGAGCGACATGATTCATTATTGAAGGTGGTAAATGACTTAAAACGAGCTTTTGACAGTTTAACTTAATATCTGAGTGTTTCTTAGTTTTACTCTACTCACTCAGTGTAATTTGACTAATTAATTAGTTGCCAGGAACATCCCTAAGATACAGCTATGGTAGATGTTGAGACGTGACACTAACTGAGCGAACACAAGATGCAGAACAGATCAAATTGTTCCATTATTTATTGTTGAAAACTAACCATCAGAGAAAATACAGCTGTGATTCAAAGAGACGAGAGGCTGGAGCGCAGGCTCCATGATGAGTTGGCGTGAGCTCTCACCAGGGGACTCTCACTGTCCACGCCCACAATCAGGAACTATTTCTACGTCGCACAGGAAATGAGGTCAGACACTGAAATTGAAAGAAGAAAAAAAACCCCCAAAAACCTCTAAAACAGGAAACGGACGCAGATCTCTGAGACTTCGGCTACAGTTTTAAAACACTGAGCTTTAAACCAATGATAACTCTTAACAGGACAGGCGCTGTGATGTTAAGAAGCTAGAATCCATTAAGTGATCATCAGATACCGACTGACTAATGAACTAATGATCTCAGCTGAGCCTGACCGTGCTTATTGATGACTCAATCAGGTTATGATTGATTAGAAAAGCTGCTGTTAGGATGGAAGACAAAGTAAACATCCGAGTTCAGTGCAGCAAGATGAAGACGAGGAGGCGATCGGGCTGCGCGCAGTCTCAGCTGATGGACGGGCGGGCGGGCGGACGGACGGACGGACTCCTCCTCAGCCCATGTAGGGGTACTTCCACTCTGTAAGGGGGACGTGCGTCCGCTTCACGGTCTGCGGAGACGTCCACCTGAGGACGTAGTGAGGGCCTCCAGGTTTGTCGTTTGTACCTGTGTGAAAAGCACAGTTCAGCAAACAAAAGGAAACATAAACACGTCACGAGTCCTCGCTTACATTTCAGATCAGCTGGTTGTCGTTGAGTTCCCAACAGGGAAGTGCCCTCTGGTGGACAAACTATGTAACACATTACTCATAACTGTGTGTTTTTCCATCTCTTTACTTTTTAAACTTTCATTAATCAGCTGTTAAATTAAAACTATCTGCTGGTACAGATGATGCATCAGCATCTATGATATCGACCGATATCGATGGGGCTCTGGTGCCGACTGATGAGAGTAGTGTCAGTGTGTGAACCCAAACCCAGACCTTTCATTCTATAAACGCGAACGCTTCCTTCACAGACACAGAAAAAAGGATCAAAATGGGGAATAAGTGAAATCAGCAGGTCTGACTCTTTAGATTTTCATTTCAATCTCAATTGTTCAGTATGTGAAAAAGCACGTTTCACAAGGGTCAGTTCGGCTTCATCTGGAGTTTTATTGGACTTTTTACCCGATTGGTGCATTCAAAAGAAAGAAGAGATCAATCAGTGCCTTTGCTCTGTGAGGTCTCCTGTTAAATCTGTCAGCTTCCCGTCTTCAGACTGTGTCAGGAAGTACTCGTTGTGTTATTTCAGGGTGGGATTAGAGCAAACTGTCAGTGTTTTTACCTTTTCTTGTTCAGATTATGGTATCTCCTCATTTACCTGCCTGAACAGATCGTCTTCAAGTCCCTCGTTTAAAGAAAACAAAACGAGGTGATCAGCATCAGACGGGCTGAACTCGTGTTCAGGTCTGTGAGACGTGCTTTAAACTTGGTCTGATCTCATTCCACATTGATTCAGCGACTGCTTGTAAAAAACCAGCAGCTTATCAAAAATATCAGCTCTATCTGCGATGCTCTGATCAGAGAAACGTAGACGTGCCAGCAGACACGCAGCTGAAGTCTGGAGTTCAGTGCAAAACAAAACGTACTCGAGTAAATGTACTCAGTTACGTTCCAGTTGTGGTCAGAGCAGCGGCGATGCTAACCTGAAGCTCTGGCGCCCCCAAACGGCTGCTGAGCCACGATGGAGCCAGTGGATTTGTCGTTAATGTAGTAGTTTCCCGCGGCGTTCCTCAAAGCTCTGGAGGCCTCGTTGATCACCTTCCTGTTACGGAAACAACCAGACAACACACAAAGTTCAGACTTTGAGCGCCGAGCTTCCTCTGAACCATCACTATTACAGAGCTCCACCTCTTTCTCACTGTAACCCACTGACAGTCAAACAGGAAGTGACTGAGGGCAAGCTGCTGACACACGCATGTGAGAGAAGGCGTCTTACTCGTCCTTGGCGAACACGGCTCCGGTCAGTGCGTACGGCGACGTGGTGTCGATCAGCCGCAGAACCTCTGTATAGTCCTTCTCAGGATAAACGTAAACGGCGAGGATGGGCCCGAAGATCTCCTGCAGAACACGCGTGTTCATTTAAACACGCAGAAACACAAAGTGGGAACAGGAAGGCAGACACCGCGTTTACATTAGCAGATGTTCACCGCCATCATGATCTATGTGAGGACAGGAGCGTGATAACCGTGATACTCTGTGGTGACCACACGGTTTTAAAAACAACATGGACGCTGGCAGGTCAGGTAGCATCGTGTCACTTTATACTTCTTCCTGCTCATTTTCAAACATAAAATATGCGATCCATTCGATTCTGGGTAATTACGTCTGCGAACAGCAGACTGGACGTTATTCTTTGGACTAAGCTCATCATTGCCTGTGTGAGAAACATGTCTGTTTGTGTGCTTCTGAAGCTAAACACATACATGAAACTGTAAATAAGCACACGGCTGCTCAAACTTCTCACTGAGCAAAGTCAGCTGACGGACACTGAAACACTTTGAAACTTATCTTTTTAGACGACACTGAACTTCATTAATGTAGGACAGGAAGCTGGAACATGTTTCCACAAATCACCACAGCAGTGGTTAAAGCGTGACTTTGGAAAATCAAAAGAACAAGTTGAACTTTTTAATTCCGGTTCTCCTTGATCCTCGTGTTTCCGATTCGTTTGTTAACCTGTCAGCGAGTTTTAGTCGTTTCTGCCCGACACCCAAGCACCGTCCTGTAGCGGGCAGTTAAAAACGCTGCTGATTTTCAGTTCGTACCTCGTTCATGATGGCGTCCCGTGGGTCTTTGGTCTCGATGATGGTCGGCTCCACGAAGTAGCCCTTCTTGTCATCGCAGTTTCCTCCGGCGATGACTTTCAGGTTTGGGGAAGACTTGACGTGTTCGAGCCACTTCTTTATACGCCCGAACGACTGCAGGAAGTGACGAGGAAACGGGGCTTGTGATATATACCCAACGACGTACTAACATTGAGACTTTTATTTTGGAAGCGACAGGATGTTTACCTTGTCATCGATCACGGCTGAGAAGAAGGTGCTGAAGTCCTCGACAGGCTGACAAAACAGAGGAAAATCAATGAAACGCTCAAACATCAGACTCTTCCTGACTTCCGGTGCTTAAAATCTGCTCAGAGCGAAACTTTAGGACTGCCCAATGTCCTGTGTGTCGTCACAGCTGACTGAGTCAACTGCAGTGAACTCATTAACATTCATATAATTCAGGATATGAGTGAGAACATGACTGCGTGCTTCAGGTTGAATCGCCCGGATGGTTCTCCAGCCTGGTTCTGCTGGAGGTTTCTTCCTTTTAGAAGGGAGTTTTTCCTTCTCACTGTCGCCAAAGTGCTTGCTCATAGGGGGTCATATGATTGTTGGTTTTTCTCTGTATTATTGTGGGGTCTACCTTAAAATATAAATGAGGCGACTGTTGTTGTGATTTGGCACTATATGAATAAAATTAAATTGATTTGAATTGAATTGAACTGCTGCTCACTGGATATAACAGTCTCTCATTAGTTAAGCTTAAATGCACTGAGTTCCTGTCCTGTGACTGACTGATTAACTTAAAACAGAAGATTGTGTCAGATAATTAAGTTGATAAAGGTTTCAGCTCTGAGTATTTGAGGGTACATGACTGATTTGTGTGTTTACCTTGTGTGCCGACCACTATGACTGGGATGTCTGAGCGGAAGGCGCTGAGCTGGCTGTAGAGCTGGTAGAGCTCCTGGAAACTGGCCTCATTCTCCAGACTGAAGACCAGGATGACTGCATCAGCCCAGCTGCTGAACTGCAGGAGGAAGAGGATAGATGGACAGATGTGATCTTACTGTGCACTGATGGATGACGAAATGTGCAGTGTTACAGGTCTGTCACACTCACACACACACACGCACACACACACACACACACACACATACACACACACATGCACATCATCACAAAGAAGCACCTGTGCATCAGGTGGTCCAGCCTCCTCTCTGATCAATAATAAATGACTCTGACCATCCACCAGCACTTCCTTTTTATACCGGCCACCTGTCAGGAACAATGACAGTGACAGACAGGTTATTCAGCAGAGTGACACAACTGAGGATGAAGCCATATTGCGCACCAGGCTTCTGAGGTGTCTCTCTGAACAGGTTAAACATAATGAAATACAAAACTTTTGCAGGCGAGAAGCCACTTTATTAAACAGGATGTGCTTGTGTCTTACCATCAGGTTTCTCGATTGCGGAGTAACTGCCTGTGATGTATTTGTTTACCAGCGCGGATTTGCCACTTTTCAGACTTCCCAGAACACCCTGAGAGAAGGAGGAAGGAAATGCAGCACCCACAAGTTGATTCAGGTTCAGCCTGCATGCACATTTACAGCACCATGCATCAAAGATAATTCTCAGACTAAATTAAAACCCATCAGACACAGACTTTCAGTTCCTCCATCGGATAAGCTTTGGTTCCTTTTAGGCAGTTTAGACTGTCTTTTATTTAATCTGTATTTTCCTCTTGTAGACTGCTTTGTCATCCTCATACAGAAATGTGCAGCAATCAGTAGGTAAAGATTATTTTCTTCCTGTTTAAAGGGAGTTTTTCCTTCCCACTGTCACCAAATGCTTGCTCCTTTTTTAAGAAAAGTAAAGGAACTTGAGGCAACTGTTACTGTGATTTGGCACTATTAAAATACAATTGAATTGAATTGAATCTTTTTCTAAACTAAACTCAGTAGTTCTTATGCCTAAACGTGACCAGGTAAAAGTGTAAAAAATATGTGGCATATGACTCAAACTTGTGAGTCTGGTGTCAGCAGGGAAATGAATCGCTCTATTAACAGCCCCTTCGGCCTCGAACTGCAAATTAAAAAAATAAAAATAAAAATTGGAAAACAGGAATTTTGTGTACATGGGCCCGAGTCAGTTCATATGAGAGCTGATAAAATGTTTAGGGACATGAAAATAAAGGTGGGAAATTTTAGGGCCAGGAATATGAATAATTATGTAACAAAGTATTGTGAGACTGCTTTGTGTTGTACTGATGCATGCCTACAGTGAAGACAGGTGCGTGTAGATAAATGCACTCATTGTTTTTTTAGTTAAACCTAGTTTTGGGACAAATTTTCAAAGCTTTTTGGACTGTCTTTATCTGATGTGATTTGTAATCCTGTATATACAGTGCTTATGTCCTTGGTGTCCAATGAGATAAAGGGTTTGGATCTTTAGCCATTCATTTATTTGGGAGGTTCAAAATAACGGCAAAGATGGCTGCTGAGTTGCAAGACATGCTTCTGTCAGTATGCTGATTTCACCGCTCAGGTTACATACCAATGCCATGTCATATTATTTCTACTTAGTTACACTCAAAGAGTGAACAAAATTAAGATTTTGCATTTGTATTTTCCACCAGAAAAATTCATTGGCAGCTGTTCTGATACTTATTTCTTGCTAAAATACCTCAGTTTTTTTAAGATCCAGACTTTTCCACTGTGAGGACGTGTTCCCTTTCCTTTTCATTACTTTAATAGCTTCAGTTGTTGGTTTAAACAAAAAAAAGGCATTGTTCACTTTGGGCTGTGGGAAACTGTGAGGAGATTTTCACACCATTGTCTGAAAATTTGCAACTCAAATGAGAAGATAATGAGCATCAGCATCCATTATGAAAACCACAATTAGTTACAGTTAAAATTAGCATCACATCCACCAACCAAAACAGTAAAATGCTGTTTAACCATGAACTCATCAGCAAAAACAGTTACAAAATAAATTAACATGTCAGTCAGAGGGCTTGTTTGGCTGTTTGAGTGTTTCTACTTTTACTACTTTGTCATTCACACAGAACATTTTTAATGCAGGCCTTTTAGTTGTTATTTAGTATCACTGCAGTGCAACATCAGTACCTCTACTTAATTCATAGGTGAGTTTAGACCCTTTTTAGAGGTCCTCAATGGGTAATTTCAGTGATGCATATTTAAAACACACTTTAACTAAACTATAGCAAAAGTACAAATTGTTCTGATAATGTGGGGACATTGCCGTGTCTCCTTATTTTTATTTGTTCCCTAAATAGTGTCAAACACATTAGCTAATATAACTTAAATCACTAAACTGCTGGTATATTGTGAGTTGCCAGCCAAGGAGCTGATGTGCATTATCATTTTAGTTTGTTAAAAAATGTTTATTCCTATTCTGATCGAATTGGGCATCAGTGTTTGTCTACAGTACAGCTGATATGCCCCAAAAGTTGATTGTGTTCATCTGGACGTAGCGTTTTTAGTGGGGAAATGTTTCATCGCTCATCCAGGTGACTTTTTCAGTCTCAGCTGACTGCAGGGTTTCTCCAACCCTATAAACAGTACATTTGCACAGTGACTAAAACCAGCACCACTGAAGGAACAATGGGCTGTGAGGTCAGTTCCTTGATCATTCATATGCAAATTGATCATTGATCATTGATCAATGGGCTTTGAACAATGGCCATGAGTACCATACACAGAGAGTTGGGGAATGGCTGCAATCACAGCATTGTAAGATGCTGTGATTGCAGCCATTCAGTGCTGCTGGTTTCAGTCATTGTCGTGGTCGATTGTGGATCCCCCACTTGCTCTTCATGTCATGGAGGCTTTGTGTGTTTTCCAGTAGCACACAAGTCTGAATAATAAAGGGAGGGTTTGTACTGTTTGAATTATAACACTTTAATATAAAACAACTCTATTACCAGTTTGCTTTGTGCACAGGTCTGCTGAGTGGCAGGGTCATTTCCCAGTGTCTGTACTGAATAATGATACTTTAAGTGCTTGATGATTGGGTGGACTGCCTCTATGTGATTAAGACACTGACATAATGTTGAGCATGTTTCTTGTCTTATCCGCTTATCCACAAATGGTTCTCTAACTTCTTTAATGACTGAGCCTTTGCCTAAAGGCTCCACCCTAAAACGGTTGGATTAGATTGAACTCTCTGACTTTTCACTCTAAAAAGTAGTACCGGTAGTAGTTTCACTCTTAGACACTACAACACATCATCCAATTAACTAGGCTGCTTCTGAAGGCAATATTGTAATGTTTATCCAATTGAATTGAGGTTTGCAAACATGAAAACGGCTGATCACATTTGGAAACAGCATGTTCCATTAATATTAATTACAAGGCACTGCATGCATGACATTATGATTGGGAACTGAGCCCCCCTAAAAGTTTGAACCTAGGATCACCCCTGACTTAGAATTTGAATACTTTCTCCACCTCTGCACAGAGGTCCTGTCTAGTTTGGAAATTAATTCCTGCAGACAGAATTCGGGGCTTAAAAGAAATAATCATCTTTACCTTTTTAAGCTCTTAATATCCAGCAGATCGCTGCTGACCTGCTTTTCACGGTCTCCGACTCTTGTGCAGTATTTTTGGTTCCTGTTTTGAATTCTTTGATATCTATTCTTGTTTCTTTGAACTTCCTGTTGTCTGTTTCCCTTACCTCCCTCTGTCTTGTCTATTTGTTCAGAGAAGTAAAGTGTTTTCCACTTCCTGTTTTATTTTGGTAACTGCTTTTCGTTCTGTGCCGCCTCTGCTTTTCTTTCAATTCTAACAGTGTCAAAGAAACATTTTTATATTATCTGAACATCGAGTACACCGAGTACTGAGTACTAATTCATTTGGTGATGTTGGTATGGTACGGCTCAATAAGTTGCATATATAAAACAGATTCCTGCAGCAGAGAAACGATATCACACTTCTCTTTAATCTCATTTGAACTCAAAACTCTGAACCTGTCACACATCAGGTGATGTCTTCAGCATCAGTTACCGTGGTGATCTAACAGGTAAAGAGAGAGACACTTTTATGACACTGAAAAAACTGGCTTTAAGCTCTTTTAGACCACTAACCCATAATTCTTGCTATATAGCACATCCCTCCAATTTACCTGGTTCTTGTTTTGAATTCCAGCTTTGTTTCCTTTGGTCTTTGCTAATTTGGGGATTTTGTTTTGCAGCTTTTTTCTTATTTTGTTTCCCTCTTTGTCCTGGATCCCGAGGGTCCTCTCTCATCGTAAATTAAAATCTCAAATTAGCGTTAGAGGAATGTTGTACCTTAAATTCTGTAATTTTATTATCTGTTTAACACACCAGAAGAAGAATCTTACAGCAGATCATATTCTGTTTCTAAAACTTTCTTCCATTTGTCCAAAATTCAAGTGGTTCACTGGTGATCGGATGGATGTTAAGAACTTAAATGTTTAATTTTTCATTTAAAAAAATCTTTCTTTGCATTAGCCTCATCTCCAATACAGATAAATATCTTTAAATTACTGGAATAAATGTCTCTTTTTCTAATGTGCTCTGGCAGTGAAGGGGGTTTTCTCACCAGTCTCAGCTCGGGGATAGATCTGCTCAGCATCCACTCCTGGCTGTTGGCAATATTTACTAGAGAGAGACAGACAGACAGGGACAAACAGTCAGCGAGGCAGTGACACATCATTTAGATTATATACAGTAAAAAGGGCAGCCATCTTAACAGCCTGTGGGAGGGCAATAAATCACACAGCTGCTGCGTGACTGGCCTCACGTGTGGCCTGGCAGGTCGCCTTAATGAATATAACCTTTCAGTCACGACGGGGGATCCAACAAGGTGGAGCCACACCGCTCTTTATCCACTTTGCTCTCCCCGTGCTGGAAATGACGGGCAGCTGTGCGCTGAGCGATGGAAGCCTTTAGTGTTCAGCTTGCTGCTGCTCAAAGATGTCAGACACACACATTACAGCTAAATATATTTGACTCATGATAAATAACCTGGAAATATGCAGAGGTGAAACAGCTGTATGCATATGCATATGAAACAGCATATGAAAGAAAGAGAAGTATGATCACAGACTCAACTGCATTTCTGCCTGACTGCTGGCACTGTTTCTACCAAGCAGCAGCCTCCAAAGGTAAAAAACAAACAAACAAGACACACAGAAGTGCCAAAAAAACATTGATTCCTCTAATGAACTGCCTCCTAAACCAATTAGTTTCCACAGACCCCCTCACCCGTAATAACTACACAGTCCCCAAGTCATGTTTACAGACAGATATGGAAATAAATAAATACAACATTTTGGTCTGTTTAGCTGATTTCTGCTATAGTTTTTAGAGGTCTTTGTCTTGTTTTTTCCCCGTCTTCTGTGTTTAGTGTCAGCCTTTGTGTTTCAGTGCTCTCCTACGCCCTGTTTTGGTTTTACTACCTGCTTTTTGTGCCTTTCATCTGCTTTGTGATTGCTTGTTTGTGCCTTATTCCCACACGTGTCTCGTTTTACAATCAGCCTTCTGTCTGTACACAATCTCCCCTCTCCCTCTGTCACTGTTGGATTGGATGCTTTTCTTTTGTGGATTTCTGTGTTTCTTATTTTCAGCCCCTTGTGCCTTTATGGGCTCGTTTGGGGTTTTTTAACCTAATGTTATTGTCTGGATTTTTTTTTATATGAAATAAAACTGCCTTTTTGTTTTTACATCGAGTATACCTAAGTTCTAGTTAAAACATCACAATATATGACCAGTTTGGATTAAGCTTAGGGGTCTGGCTACTTTAATTGACAGGTGTCCAGTTGCTACCTGTCTGCTCAGCTTCTCCTCTGCTGAGTGAAGCCGCTGAACTGGACCTCTACGCCAAATTTCTGCCTGCTGGAGCATTTTTAATGGTATTAACTGAGAGATAATGTGACCTGCTGTGCAAAGTTTGTGTATGTTTGTAGTATTTTATTAGTCTGTCCGTCTTCGAGGCTTCAAGTCCAAATCCAGTGGGACACATTACGGTGACTACTTTCATATATTAAATACTTTACACATTATGCTGCGATTAGAAGTTTGTTTTTAAGTTCTGAGATTTAAAGAAGGTTATCGTTAAAACTAAAACTCATAATCTATGCATGTATGTGTCTATCTCATAGAAAGACAAGAGATCAAGATCATATAACTGTCTGGTTT
>VOQK01002657.1:11092-23793 GCA_015052645.1 Benitochromis conjunctus
TAAAGTAGTGCCAGCAACAGCTTCTGAATGCTCCACATCAACATACACACACAAATGATTGCACACGGAAACACGTGTGTGCGCGCACACACACACACACACACACACATTCAGGCAAACAGAGTAATTTAGCACTGTTTAGCTGAACAACTTGTGTGTTTAGTGTTGTAAATAAGTAACCGTTTTAACAGGGCCTCAGGAGGCTGTGGTTGGGAAAGTACACGCTCAGACATGACTAGCTTTAATGGCCATTGTCAAAACACAGTTTAAACAAAACCCTTTCTTCACCCGATTGGAATGTTTACATTTAGTTGAATAATAATCCCGTTTTAAGAAGATGCTGTTCTTTAAGGATAGCAAATCTGACCCAATTTATTAGGGATAGACTTAAGGATGCACAATTCCTCATGGGAAAACATTCAAGCGCAGTGCCTATTCATTTTTAATGAGAGCACTACTTTAAAAACTTCATAGAATTAATATGTATCAGTGAAGTCTTTCCTGTGCAGAAAACTTCAGGGTAATTAATATTCATAGGCTGTGCTTGTTAACACCCCCAATGCTTGTGCAATGTAGATCCAATTAACATAGAATGGACCCTAAGGATTTGGGCAGATAAGGGTTAAATGAGCTATTGAAATTGAAACCGGGACTCTCTCCTTTTAAAACACTTATTTGTTCCAATAATCCTTGGTGCAGATTAAGGCATTTTTTGGGGTGTGCAAAAGATATCTCTACAAAGGTGGAGTTGCCTCTGATAGAGTCTATATGTGCATGAAAAATATTGATGCACGTGCGTGTGCGGATGCATGTTTAAATGCATGTGCGTGTGGAGGTGCGTGCATGACACATGCAAGCACGTGCACTTGCTTGTATACATGTATGCATAGGGGGCATCCCCTTACACAGCCGGGCTAATGTGAAAAGTCTGTAGTGAGCCTGACTTTTATATCTTATTCATAATCTCTTGGCACAGTGCAGATAATAGACAGCAGTGCTCAACCTTGGCATCTGGCTTCAAGTCCTGGTTATGCTGGGTGACAGAGGAGGAAGTTCTAGAGTTCTAACAGTAGCTAGGTGATTGCACAGTAGCAAAATGCCACCTGCTGCCATTTGTTGGCACACAGACTGCAGATATTGCTCCCTGGAGTACCCTGAAACAACTGTGCTTCCCAAGGACTCAGTATTTAAGACCAAGTCTAAGCTAAATGATAGGAGGCACGAAGGATATTCACGGCTTAAAAAGAAGTGAGCGCAGAGACCGTTCATTACCTTCGTCTTAAGGTTTTGCTTTATTTTCACTGATGTTAATGTGACGACCTAAAAATCGTGCCAGGGTAAAATGATCAGTGAAGCAGAACGAGCACAGATGTGTTTACATTAAGGAAAAGAAACTCAACTACAATTAGAATCTGCTTTTAACCACATGAAGTTAAGCTAGCAGATTTGTTGCTTTTAACTGTCCAAGATAGTTTGGCTTTAAATCTGTAGCGTCGGTTGGGACCTGATGACATGATCAAGGTTGATTTGTCAGATGTTTGGATCGTTGCCGTCAGAGCCACAGAAGCCACGATCCAACTGTTTTCACAGGTATAGATAGATAGAGCTAAACTTTCACTCAGCACCAGTGCACAGTGTATACTCCTCGTTTCTGTTATATGTTAAAAAAGGTTGACAGCCATGTTTTTTTGCACGGAGGGTAAAATATGATAAACTACCAGTTCTGATGATCAAATGAGCCTTCATTGAAGCAAATATCTATGGACAGCCACACCATGTATAGGTCTCTTGGAGTAAATTTGATTGTTTGACATGTATTCACCCATCAAAGTGTGTATGAGTGATTAATAACAACCCCCTGTGCACGTTCAGCGGTGACATGGCCTCTATTTGAGAGAAAAATGGCACAGGTCGGTATTCACTGGTGAATAGCTGTGTACCATTTAGAGAATGAAATGCCATGATGGGATGTCTTGTCATAAATAAAAGTGATGGCACCCTCAGCATCCTGTGAATGACATGTGCCATAAATACTTAGCCAGGCCAGAGACAATGGTTCAAATAAATCCTCACGCACACCTTTTCTCTCTATAAAAAAAAGATATATATTATTTAAGTGAACTATGAAAACAAATGTTTTTTTCCCTCCCCAGCCGGTGACAGAGAGACCTCCAGGACAATGGGTGCTGCTCCCTCTCTGTGGTTTCTGATACGCTGTTGTTATTTGCTTGTTTACAATCTTTGACGTGATGTAATGGGATGGCTGTGAAAGTACTAGCCAGTAAATGGCACAGAAAATAAGACAGTCCTTTATGTCTCCCTCCTCTGCTTTTTTTCTTTGCTCCCTCCCTTTCCCCCCCCTTGTTTTTCCCTGCAAACGGGAAATATGTTCTGCATTTGACTGAAGGAACATGAGCCTTGAATATAAGTGACTGTTTTTTGCATTAGGTACTCCCTGGAGGTAGGGGGGGAAAATATCATGTCCCTGCGTGAAATGTGAATGTGAAATCTAGCAGAAAGAAATATTTATGACCATTTTCTGCTTGATTAGAGCTGGATGACATGCCTTAGGAGACAGTGAGTGGACAAAAGGCAGCAGTACTGCTTCTGGGCAGATGTTAAAGGAAGAGTTGTTTAAGGAGGACACCGTTCCGTCCGTGGACTGTCTGTGGGTGGGATGCGGGGTTTCGGTTGAAGCATGGCAGGGGAAATTGAGTAAGGCCAACAGGAGCGTACCGAGAAGCCCCACGATCCATCACGGGTCTTGTTCTCACTGACACGAGAAACACAAGTAATTTCTCTCAGATGGCCAAGCTAAGTGTAAAACCTCAAACAATAGTGTAAGTGTGGTTCATTGAGAAACAGAACTAAACATGAGCGTGATTTAGATGCTTTGGCACCCATGCACGCTTTAATGTGTCAGTTACACATTTCACTCCTGGCAACAATTTATTAATCCATTTAGGTGAGCTGGGATTTAGTCCAAGGCACAGTCAACTGTTTGACATTACTGCAGTGTTAGACAGACTTGTGAGTAGTCTGGTTTTACTGCTACTGTCCAATTCTGTCCAAACTACTAACCTTTACTCGGGTCTCAGGGCATGTTGTGCGCTCAGATCTGGATTCTGTGCTCTTAGACCGAAGCTGCTTTAATTCACTGATTCACATCTGTGCACACAGACAATCTGAAACACCATTTTAAGGTACTGTTATTTAAAACTGCATATTTTTAACCAGTTTAACTGGTAACGTTGACATTCAAACTGCACTTCTTCTTTGCATTTAAAGTAAATAAAATCTATCTAGCCACTATTATCCCTCTGGTGGAGGTTGCTTTAATGTTTGTTTTTTAAAAGACCCCCCCTCCCGCCACCCGAGCTCCATTTGTTTCATCTGTAAATATCAATGCAGCAAAAACAACCACCCACAAAATAAAAAGATGTATTTGGGAGAATTTTAAAGAGGGCCTCCTCACCTCTTCATTTGGAAGGGTCACATGGCCTGACAGGCTTCCAGCATGTTGTTTGATGGTAACAACGCTTTTGTAGATCATATGTCAGATTCTACTCCAAACAGAAATAAGAGATATTTTTTAAATCACATGCGTGCTGTTGGTGAAGTTGATTTGAAATTTAAACACTCAGTGAAAGGACTGTACATCAAAAGCAGTATTTTGTGGGAAACCTTAGGCAGTACTGAAATTTTAGTTATCATTATTTAACATATTACTTTATTGCATTCTGTATAATGTGGTTTTGTCTCCACAGTGGCATATTTTATATTCAGTACATTGTATTAGCATGCAAAAATGGCAAAAACTTACAGCAAGACTTCTGCTTATTTTGTTTTGGGGGAAAAAAAAATAAAACCTCAATGTTCCTCCTTTATAGCACTGTAAGTAGTTTGATTGTGTGTTAGCATGTGTCCTCAATCAATCGGTGCCTGTGGCCAATATATGACACAACATCCGGGGTGATGAAGGCTGACAGAGTTGTGTAATGTTTTTGGTAATTAACCCACACACTCAGTATTTCTGTTCCAGGAAAGAGAGGGAAGCATTTCTGTTTGGCAGCGCATCAGGACAAGTGCCAACATATAAATAATCAGTTAATTACAGTATTGACGCAATTGTCTTGGTTGCACAAGCAACTCATCTCTGGCAGCGTATTGATTGTGTTTAGATGAAGCCCGTGACAGGGGAGATGCTTCCCCCTCTTAAAGCCACTTCCAATGGATCACACAAGTACAAAATTGAGAGTATGATTAATTTTTCAATTTCTCTCTGCGGATATCTAATAATTGTGCCCATAGATAGCCAAGGGCTCGTATTAAACATTAACATGCAAAAGAAAAGTTAGAATCAGAAAGATGGTATTTTGGATTGAATAATGTAAAATATCTGTAGGGCAACAGAGAAAGAAGCAAACTATTCCAGGTTTATTCTTCAAATGTTTTCCACCACTGCAATGCCTCCTCCTAATTACTGAGCTCTTATCTGCACACGCGACACTATATTTATTTTTTCCTCATTGCTAAATGCAAATTTCTTTAACCTTTTAATAACATGTACATGTCAGTAATTTTTAAAAGCTATCATTAGAAATGTCATTTGGACTCGGCTAGGATTGTGTTTTTAATTGGTATGTAACTCCACTGGACAGACAAGTTTTTATTTTTAATTCAAGTTTCTGATAATTAATGCAAGACTTTCCCCAACATATTAAATGCTTGGCTCTTTGATCTGCTAAAGGGAGTGTTGGTGAGGCGCGCGGCATCTTATTAGAATACATCAGCATGTTATCTCCTCGCTTTGCAGCAGAGAGACACTTTGCCTTTAAGAAGTGGCACCTTACAGGAGGTTCCACCTTCAGGTCTCGCTCTGTCTCTCTGTGTTTGTCCCCGTGCTGTCTCCATCACTTTGCTCACTTCCAAATAATATCATCATCATCTCAGATAGCTGTGGCACAGGAGAACTGCATTCGTTGATCAGATCTGGCTCGGCTGACGCCTCCTCTCCGCGAGTACGGGGATGTGCGTGTAGTGCTTGCCTGAGCCCGGCCATCGGAGGCTGATTGAGTGATTCTGCCTGTCAAAGAACAAGATAACCGCATCAGTAAATACTCTCCACTCCGCGGCCCCTCACCAACGTCCCACCACTAGCAGGAAAAGAGGTTCTTTCCACACACGTTTCCAGCTCATTGTTATACATGTATACACTGTCCTTTAGTTCATCCATTCATTGTCTAATAGAGCTTTGAAGGAGTCACACAAAAGAGAATTTCCTACTTTAACACATAAACAGATTATTGCAGCCCTCTGCCTCTCCAAAGGGACCTCTAACTCAGGTTACAGTTAGTTTTTCTTGTCATTTTGATGAGGTCTCTAGCCAGTATCACACCACCAGATTCCGGTTTCACAGTGTGATCTTTTGATAGCCCCCCCTCTCTTCAAAGCATCACCAGCATTGAAGATGGATTGAATTAGCGATTTGTGGTGCATTTATCTCGATCTGAGAGTAATTTAGTGCTCTCTGTCTTAGCACTCAAGCTCAATGAAAACAATAAATGGTGTCCTTATCTTCCAGAGTGAAATCAAGATAGGCACAGGAGGCTGTGAGTTATTTGTGGTTGATTTGGAAAGAAAGGAGGGACAGGAAATGGACACCCCTCTCACATTACCTCTCACCATAGAGCGGGAGAAGGAGAGAGGCAGAGAGACGTTTTTTAATCAGCAGAAAGCTGTGCTTCTAATGTAAAAGTGTCAAAGATGTGCCTTAGCCCTGCAATGAGTGAAATCTGGTCAAGCCTTGTGTTAAATTGAAAACGGAGCCGCTGGGATTCGGAGGTGAGGGGACGGGGGACTCCATGGTAGCAGCATCCTGGTCAATTATCACAATCTCCGATGCTCTGTTCCACTCTTGAGGCCTTCGCTTGTTCATTTGGCTCCACAACACAACCAGGATCAGAAAGAAATATAGTAAAAATACAAGATTACAGTTAAAGAGTACATTGTTGAACAGATGTGGCTGTTTTTTAACATTGCATTTGACTTTCTGTTCTTAACTCCAGATGATAGCTCAATGACTTTCTTTTGGCATTGCATTGCATTTCAACTGCAGGTGAGTCCAAGTCCTGGTTTTTCATAATGGATGAAAAAAGTTGCAGTTTGTGCCCGTAACAGCCCATGCCCTGCCTGTTGGTGCATCACGCTTACTGCTCACTACAGCTGCATGTCCAGGCATATCCCAGCAGCCTCTCTGGCTGGAGAGAAAAAGGATCCACCTCCTGGCAGGTGTGATGTGGGGAGCCACAGCTTCTGCCTTTTTGCTGACTTGCCACGAGTAAAAAAAAGAAAAGAAAAGAAAATTAAGCTAGAGAAGGAAAAAATGTACCACTGCTCTGTTTATATGTGCATGTGTGCAGTCTATTTTAACCACCTGAGCAGGAGCCAGAAAGCCAGCACTTGCCCCATATTTTCACCAGATGTTGAGGAGGGGAAGGAAAGCCTCGAAAGAGTCTCGCAATCAAAATAATTATCTTTATGGGTGGATGTTTACAAAGTGTTAATGTGATATTCTGCAGGCAGGCTAACTGAGCCTGCTCTTTGATAAATGCCCTTGTCTATTAAAAGACCAACACTTCTGCTTTATATAGGCGCAGTGCAGTTTATAAATGTCTTTACAGCTTTCTTTTAGAAGAAGGGGAGAATATCTGAAGTGAGCCATGATTCTCCTCCTCTGTCTCACCTCCCCCCTTCCTCCTGCTGTGAATCATAGCAGACGGTGCAGACATGAGTGGATGCGGCCTCCTTGATAGACAGTCAAAGAAGCAGCAGCGATGATTTGTAGCCACAGGGCAACAGTACTGCTGTAACCTGTCCTCTCGCAGCACATGTGACACGGAGGCATACTGTAAGTAGAGGCGGCTCAGCAGATTTTCATCATAATTCATATTCCACAAGATCAAATTGTGATTTCTAATTTGATTCTTTTTTTAAACCCTTTATTTATCACCTGATTGGGCAAGGCAAATTGAAATTTACAGTATGTAGGCTGACATCTAATAGAATTCCCACATTTTGCTTCAGGGGAGTTTGTTTTTAGAGCATATTAGCTTTGCCGCATTGTAGCTTGACAGACGTTTTCTCTCAGGAGTCGATGTTTAATTTGAATAATCACAAAAAGTGTGTTCGTTTGGGTTGCAGGGACATCAGTGTCCCAGATGAGTAAAGAAGTAAATGAGGGGAAGAAAACAGGTAATTATGCTGAACCAGTAAATGAATGACCCACTGACCCTCAATCCTAATTGATTTTGTACAGACAAATTGTTTTTTCTTTAATTTTTTTTTTTCTTTATCGCCCATTTTGATGTGTTTTTGTTAGCTGTCTCTTAGTTAGCTTTATTTAGATGTAATTAATTGGGTATGTGAATCAAGAATCAAATACTAGAAACGGGGAGGGAGGGAATCTTTGTCTCCTCCATTTACCAGCAGGGCAATTATACTTGGCAGCTCGTACTTTGTGAAATGATGTCATATCTTGGAAGAAGAGCAAAGACTTCACCTCCCTCCAGAGTCATTTTGCCCGCAATGTTATTTGTTTGTTTACTGTTTAAAAATCATACGTGCATAACATTAACATATAGTTGGCCGTGTGATGGAATAGTACGGCTTCTAGATACACAAATTATGCAAATTACAAAGTGGGGTGGAAAAAGAGAAGTGTGCAGCAGATGTGTATATTTCAGAAAGCGCTCTGTTCCGAGAGCGCCCGCCCTGGGTCAGGCCATCAGCCTCACAAACCCTCGCAAATATGTGGCGGTCATTGAGTGTACGCCAAGTTAGAGTGTAACAATACATGCACAAGTGGACCGTCTGGGTGATGACATGTGCTACTTTGCATGTAAATTCTTCAGTGATTCACCTCCAAGTGAACCCACTGAGAGCGATTCTGGCGCTGGCTTAAAGACAGAGGTGTGTTTTTATGACTAGGTGAGGCATGTCCTCTCCAAGGCCCTCAAGCACTGTATCCCTCTACCCTCCCCTTTAATCACTGTAGCAACTGCTCTCATAAACTCCATGAGCTGTGTATTAGTGTGCATGTTTGGAGGCGTGTTTGTGTGTGTGTGTGTGTGTGCGTGTGTCTGAATGTCCTGTGTATGTGTCCGTGAGCATGTGCCCTTCCTTGTTATCCCATTTTTAAACTTAATCAGCAAAAATAAAGCCATTGTAAGCGAGCTCATATTAAAGAGGTGATTATTGGTAATAAATACTTTTTATACATACTTATTACAGAGGCAGTTTTCTTCTTGCGCTTAATGAGAGTAATTTGATTTGCTTGAGAGATTACAGTTTCCTAGAATTAATGCGGCAGTCCCCATTCCAAGATAGAGTGAGATCTAAGATTCTTCACAGGTCGTGTGCTGCTAGATGCACCCCTCTCACATAGCAGCTAATGGAGTTGAACAGCAGTCTGTCATCCCCCCGCCCACCACCCCAGCAGCTCTATAGCCCACATGCCCTTGGTTCCTGCAGTGCTTGTTGTTTTGGCTACTTCTGCCTCCTGCATTTTACTTCTTATGCATGCCAGCCACTACTAAGTAGCTCTCTCTGAAAAACAGGAGGCTAGTGATTTATTGTATATATGCAATGCTCACTCATCAATGGAAATCCAACATCTGGCAAAAATTATTCACCCAATTGCACTAATTCAAATGATGCTCCGGTTGCATCAAGAGCCTTTTTATTTTATTTTTTTTAAACCCATAGTTTTTCTCTTCGTCTGTTTCCTCAGTTTGACTTTGTTTAATATTTCCATCACATGTTTATGTAAGCCCTTCAAGCTTAGTGCATAACTTAATTTGAGTTGTGATCATCTTCTCTTGCGACATTTATTGAAGCCAGCAGCCTGCAGGTTTCAGCGCCTAAGGCTGAAGGTGGCTCAGGCAGATTGAGGGCGACCAATTCTGTCACCACATTGCGCTCTGCATGTTAATTAAGTTTAAGATGGTTGAGGAAAGTGCTTACACTGAAAGCAATGAAATGACTTGTTAGTCCATAAACACTCCAAAAAAAGGATCAAGTGAAAGAGAATTTGTAAACCGGAGTTGTGAGCTGGGAACATATTTTTCACAGTTTGTGTGATGCTAGATGCTCCTTTGGCCAGCATGGGTGATCGGTCTTATCTTTAGTGCTACACAAGTGCATCTAAGTTTTGTAGATTCAAATTAAAATCAGCAGAGGTTACCTTAAAGGTAAAGGAAACGCTAAACTCTCACTTAATTAAAGAGGAAAAAAGAAAAGAAAGAAATGTTGGTGTTGTAGAGCTTGCCAACTTTTGAAATAGCACCAAACATTCAGTAATTTCCTGGGTTAAAAGCTCGGTCCTGAAGAATTGTCAGTTGTTTTCTCCCAGTTCTGGATAGATAGCTCTACTGGGTTTCAGTATAGTTGTATGATCTCCAGGTTCATTAATCAGCTAGTTTACATTGGAAGGTTGCAGGCAGATACTTTTAGGTCCTGTGGTTAAGGGGGGCGGGCCTCGGTGAATCAGTTTTGTTCCAGCTCATCCCGCAGACGCTCAATCAGTTTGGGATCTGTTGAGTGCAGAGGCCCGGTTCATGCCTTGATTTTTCTTTGTCATGTCTCTCAAGCTGTTCCTGGTGGCTACCGCCTACAGCACATTATTCTTCTGGGGTAGGCTCCAGCCGTGAGGGAAAATGCTGTTTGGTTGACAACAGCGTTAAGGTGAGCGGTACATGTCAAAGTGACAGCCACATGAATAACATAGCTTATGGTTTCCCAGCATAGCGTTGTATTCCAACAAGCTGATTAATGTTTCACTTCACTTGGTAGCGGCATTAATGATGTGGCTGTTCGGTGTACATCAGCAAGGAGTCTACCAAGACGAGAGAGCGAGGCACCAGAACCAGCAAACTTTTGTTTCTTTCATTCCACTTACCTTCCATATCTTCCCACCAAGTCAATGAAGGTTAATAATTTCTAGAATAAGAGAAAACTACCAAAAAAAGTGAGGCCCACCATGTGTCACATCATCTGCCTGTGAGACTGAAATACATTACAGTCCAGTGTGACGGGTGATGTGTCTGGACACTGCTGGAGATTACTCCTCTTTATGGCCGGGGCAATCAGATTTTTTTTCCTGCTTTCCTCTTCCCTTCCTTTATTCCTGGCGGCATAGGATCATATTACCCATCTTGGAATGACTTCAACAGAGACACTGCTATTCCCAGGGAGCTGTCTCTCCCCACTGCAACTAAATCCATAGCCAATTGGACTGGCCTGTGATTTATAGAAAATCTTCTCCTTCGGAGGAACTTTCGTTCAACACACACACACACACGCTGGGAATTCTCCCTCGGCAGCTCATGATGTGTTAGGTCTCAGGTCAGAGCAGTTCAAGGCAGTGAGCGCCAGTGGGAAAACATGTACAGTCAGAAACTAGAGAAATACTATAAAGGCTGTAGTATGGTTGTTTAAAGCAAGATACATAAAAGCTTATTTACTTCAAGAAAACAGATTGTAGTTCTAGTTTCTTAATCAAATCAACAGGATGCTCGCCTGCTCTTTGGGCACTTGACATTTCCAATCCATCTTCAAGGGAAGAGTTAAAAATTTGCTTTAGGGAGTGTCACGCTTGTTGTCTGCTTTACTGATTAGCGGGATTATTCATCTACATGAGTTACTTTTGCATCTATTCTGAGTTAATCAACATGCCTCGTGGTATCGAGACCACAGAGTGGTCAGCAGACAGCACGGGCCGTCAGTTCAGGCCCCGAGCGCTGTGACCTTCCATGACTGTGGCGGCTGCCTGATCGTACTTCCCCTCCTCAAACTCCTTCTTGTAGTTGTGTGCAGAATACATTCATCTATATTCACCACAACTAAATTGGAAGATTTAGGGGTTTTACTGGTCGTATCTCGCGAGTCTCGAGTGTATCGATAATGGTGAGTCCTCCGTCTATGAGACCAGGGCAGATAGAGCTTCCCATTCTAAACAATATCATTCGCGCATGATAAAATCTGCTCACAGTATTCTAGGTCTCACGCTGGGTTTTGGAAGCACCCATTTTCCCAAGCACAACACTCCTTGCTACAAAGTGATGCAACACTTCCAACAAAGATGCAATCGGCAGGAGTGTGTGTTTTCTAACAGTCCATCTAAAGTACCCAGCACAGTTGGCACGCCTCTGCTCTTTTCCTCTCACTTTATCAACTCGGAGGATATTATTGCCGATTCAGTGGTGGGCATCCTGAGGCATCATATGCTCAGAACCACAAAGCTAAGGTCAGGGGGAGAGGAAGTGCTGAGATCTGCCCGTTGCATTGTTCCCAGGTCGTTTGCGCTTTTGCCTTCTCTTTTTCTTTACTCTTTTTAGCTTTGATGATATCGACTTCTCACCCTCATACTCCTTCTCTGTTTCCCTCCATCTGCTCCTAAATGACACCTAAGCACAGGCTCTTCCTCCGACTGATGTCCCCATGTGTGACCTCACTCCTCTGGAGAAGCCATTCACAGTCAGTGCTGAAGTAGAATGCCGAGCTCTTGGTGGGTACACATAACAGAGACTGTGACACGCGGCTGTGCGCTGATAGACTTTCCACTGGAGTGGATTAAATCAGCATCAGGCTAGTGGAGCTGATTACCTCAATATGAAAATGCAGTATCTTAATGGTACATATTTTCATGAGGCAGCCCAGTTGCCTTTCATTTTGCGGCTAATATGTCTATTCTTATGAGTCATTTACTTCTTTAATTACCTTTAGCAGCAGATGCACAATGGTGTATTAATGTGAATGATTTTTACTGCCACTTTATCATACTGAGCCTGTGAAGTTGAAAGGCGTAATTGAGGTGGAAGAGCGACTCATGAGAGAAACAATATTTAGTTGACAGTTGCTCTTGTACTCTGGGAGGGTGTTTATGAGTTTACACCACACTAAAGCTGTAATAAACGCGGTATTCGTTTAATAATGGCAGGGGACACAAATGCTTTCACTGAGATCTGTTCAGTTATTGAATCATTGCAGGAAGTTGTTTGGTATAATCAGACAACTCTGTGCATGTATATGCGGTCACTTGTTGTTGTTGCATATGTCTCCACATCGAGTCTTTGCGTGTGTTTCGTGGCGGCGAAATAACTGTTTGCTGCGAGCAAAAACCTTATTTACTCTTCTCCCGTTTGCAGCATGTGCAACTCTGACAATCCATGTAATTTGCATGTGCGTGCTTGCGGTGCGTCTATGTGTTTTGTCTCCAGCTTGTGTGCTTTTCTTGGTGTGATTTTCTGATTCAGACCTCTCTGAATAGAGGCCTTCTTTAGCCATCTGTTGTTAAGCTGCTGGCTAAGCAAGGCTGGCGAATCCAAACAAATGCAGAGCACACAGCAAACGGAAGCTGTCAGGCCTGCATAGCTTTGCTGACCTCGCCGGGTTAGTGAGAGTAGTGGGAGGGGGAGGTGACCCCCTCTGTACCAGGCTCCAAGTGCCCGAACTGCCTGGTTGGGGGGCACTGTTTACCCTTCCCTCTGCACCTCCTGCAACCTCTGCCTCCTCTCTCTTACATTCTCTTCTTTCCCTCTCTTTCTATCTCCCATACCCCCCTCCAGCTTCTCACTCTTCTCTTCCTCCATCTGTCAAACCCCCCCCCCCCCCCCTTTTTTTCCCCCCCCCCCCCCCCCCTC
>VOQK01002660.1:0-11219 GCA_015052645.1 Benitochromis conjunctus
ATTTTTAGTCTGTTCCTTCCAGTATTAGTAATGGTTTCACCTGGTTTCAGAGCATAATGGTTTAACCCTTTACCCCTTGAAGCACTTTTCTGAACTGAGTGATTTCTTTCTTCCTGATTTCTGTCATATTTGGTAAATGGACTGATTCTTATATAGCGCTTTTCTACTCTCCCGGAGTACTCAAAGCGCTCTATACAACAACCTCATTCACCCAATCACACAAATTCATACAAGCACTTTTCTCTAGACTTTTAGTGCTTTCTAATCATTCGTACACATTCACACTTCGATGGATGCATCGGAGAGCAACTTGGGGTTAATATCTTGCCCAAGGATATTTGGCATGCAGACTAGGGGAGCCAGGAATCGAACCACCAACCTTCCAATCAGCAGCTGACCTGCTCTACCAACTGAGCTACAGCCACCCCTATATTTCAGGCCTGCTTACAGAACAAAATCACTGGGTGTGTATCTGAAATTATTGCGTGATCTCTGCCTGTGCAGCAACCTTTGGAAAACTATCCAGAAACTATCAGGAGTATTTGAAGGACTGTCCTAAGTATTTAGCTAAGTATTTAGGTCTCCACATTAAACAGCAATGGCTGTTTTTCTCACACCCTGCCATTGCTCATTGCTCACCCTGCCATGGTCACACACTCAAGGTTAATCTCTGGTTAATTTGTCAGTCCAACAATTACTTAAAAAAAGACATCTATCCAAATACTGTTAAAATTACAAGCATATTTGTAATGAATATTAATGGAATTTCCAGTTATTTCCTAATTAATGTCTTCAGTGTTTAGCTCAGTTATCTCAGCATTCTTACTATACTACTGTCATATACATCACTGTCAATATTTCTCACTATGTGGCTAAAGTACAAAACATCCCTCAAAGAGGCGTTGAGCTAAATTTGAGTAAGATGTATTTGTACTTTTGTGTTCCTGGAGTGGAAACTGTCCTCACTGATGCGGACATAAAAAAGCATAGGGTGGATGTTTCCAGCGCTAATATGGAATGGAAAATTCAGAAGACTGATTTGTAAAGTTTTGGGTACACAAACATGCACAATCATCCAGCAACCATAATACTGTGCCATCCAGCCCATCAGCACAATGTACATGCTGTGTGAACTGTGTGTCACATACACAGTTCGTTTACCAAAACAGTATGATGAATAAGGGTGTGAGACACATGAAAACCAGAAGAAAACCACACCAACATTTGTCCATGAAGCATGTAGTGGCTCGATAAGATTAGAAGCAAAACTACATTAAAACGTACATCACGCTTATTTAAAGGGAACTATTATAGTCTATATAGTCGAATGTGATACTTTTAATTACCTCCATGGAAAAGTGAAAAGTAGAAAACTCATAGAAGAGAAACGAGATCATAGATGCACAATGCTGCAATTAGTGTTCCTAATTTCTTCTTCTGAAAGGTAACCAGCTTCAGGCTGTACCCTCTAATTCGCTGCACAAACACGAGTATCACTGCTCTCCTCTTATTTTTGGAAGAATGTAATTCAGTTTCTTTTTTCTAACAGTTTTTCCACAATGTTAGAACCATGAATTTGGCAGTTTGCGACTTGTTAAAAGTCTGTTTATTTATTTAGTTTGAGCATTTTACACTGTGAAGCAAAAAATGTCATTTCAGTTTATAAGCCTTCGTCATGTTTGCAAATAGTGGCCACAGACCACCGGACTCTCCTTATCCCTGCCGTCTGATTTTTTCCACAGTTTTGCTATTTTTGCTAATGCCCTTTTTACTATTGGTTGCATGAAATGGCTCCAGCCTATTCAGGTTGCACGGGTAGTTCAGCGCCTTCAGGATGAGACGTTCATGTGTGCAGTCGCAGGGTTTGCAGTTTCTCCTCGCGCAGCTAAAAGAGCGTGGCGGAGATACCACGAGATGGACATGAGGAGAGCAGGACAGGACTGAAGAGGCACATCAACCCAGTAGCAGGAACTGTATCTACTCCTTTATGTGTGGAGTAACAGCAGGAGCACTGCCAGAGCCCAACAAAAGGACCTCCGGCAGCGCATGTTTCTGACCGAATCATCAGAAAAGGACTCCATTTCCTTTAGCAGGACCCGTGTTTACAGCCCAGCGCTGGCATTCACCCAAGGACTTTAGAAGTGGCCAAGTCTTGCACTGGCAGCTTATTCTCTTTGCAGATCAGAGCGGGACCTCTAAAGGTTGATCATTTAGATTTTCACTGACTGTTTTTATATCATTTTATACACAAATTACACAGCGTGTTTCAGTTAATAATTTCACCTTGAATATTTCATTCATTAAGATCTGCTCTAAGTTAAATGTTCATGTTTCTGAGCAGTATATTTAGAAAGACACAGTCCTTCACATATTGTGTCCCAGATTTTATGGTATGCATCTGGCAAAGCACAGTAAATAGATTGCGTTTAACTGACATCAGCAGTCTTATGTAAAGAGAGTCTCTTCTGGATGTCAAGCCAGGTCAGATTGAAAAGTACTTATATACCCAAATATTTGTTTTAAAAGGTATATTCTGATACTGCCTGGACAGACTTTCATCCTTTATTAGGTGTTTGTGGTAATTAGGTTAAAATGTACACGGCTAATGTCAAAAGAAGAAGAAATGAATTTTCACAAGCACAGACCCCCTTGGGTGTATACACACACTGGCTGATGCTATTACAATGTGTGTCGTCCTCTTTTTTCCTGCCCTGCAGAGGTTTCCCCCCACTCTCCACAGTCATGCCGCTGACCTCTGTGAAATTGCAAACATCCTCCTATTTCCTCTTTCCCCACCATTTATAGTGGTCTTTCTGAAGGCTGCAATAAACGATTTGCCTGTGCCTCACCATGTCACGCTTTTTACTATTTTTTTTTCTTTTTTCATAATCTCTCGTATAAAACCAGTGGGTGGAATTTTAAAGCCAAATTCACCCATTTGCTCCTAAAATGTGTAGTAAAGTCTTTACC
Organism: Benitochromis conjunctus; assembly: GCA_015052645.1. Lineage (NCBI taxonomy): Eukaryota > Metazoa > Chordata > Actinopteri > Cichliformes > Cichlidae > Benitochromis > Benitochromis conjunctus. The sequence continues at coordinate 2,971 of VOQK01002660.1, forward strand.
TGCAATCCTCTCCATTAACTGGGCAGTTTGAACTGACGGTTGAGTGAGGCGTTTCAATTGTTCTGACTGAGTAACTGACTCTGGGAGTTTGTAAAATTTTTGTTGACGTATAATGGTCATATGAGTTTTATTTAAATGCCAGTCGTTCAACTGACAATTGGGAAGTGTCCCCACATCCCAGTAAAATCACCATGTCCCCTGAATGGTTTCCCATTGTAGCGTCCTCTCTAGTAGCTTCCAGCTCAGTCTCTATGTGACACAATCACGTGCTGTGTCAGCAGAGGCTCGAAATTGTCAAGTTAATACAATTTTGTGAAAGGGACAAAAACAAACTCAATTTTAGAGTTTTCCTGTCACTGCGTTGCTCTGCCTGCATGTGTATGTTTCTGCATACAGTGCAGTTTCTTGAGGTCTAATTTAATACTCTTCTATTTACTCTATTTCACTTTGAAGTATCCCATTAGCAGATGCCTTTAGACATTACATCATTGTAATGTGAAGGGGAACTGAAATCACTTCTGGTCTTTACGCTATAATTTCTCAGTACATATTGTGACAACAAGGATTAACAGACTCTTCCTCTCTGATTTAGGATTACTTGTGTTTTCTATTGTGATGGGCTGTGAGAACAAGGCTAGAATGCTGATGGTATTATGGGTGACAGATTTACAAGGATAATCTCCTCCAAGGGTTTAACAGCAATTTGTAGAATGTCTTATCACTTTATCCCTCTGCATTAAAGTCTATAGAAAGAATTACAGAGCACCAACATGGTCAATGACGATGATCACTTATGATAAAGTGCTTACCAAAAGGCCTGATAGTCTTTTTTTTTACTACGGTAGCACAGGAGGTCTTTCTCTGTTGGCGGTCTGGTGAATTTCCACTAAAAGCAAGGCAAAGAAAGACCAAACAAAGTATTTAGGTGTGGTTTAAGTTAGGCTGAGATCTGACGAGCAGCTGAGAGCTTTGAGGGGATAAATAATCACTGTGTGAGGCCCAACTATAATCATGACTAATCAAATCTTTTCTATTTAAAAAGAAAGAGAATACTCCATTAGTCACCGCTTTTGTCTGGCTTTAGAGGACAGTTTGTGAATGCAGGAAAATGTTCAGTAGTATTTGACTCAGAGCCAGATAGAATTTGGCAGCAAATTAATGAAACAATGAGAAGCAGCCAATTCAACAGGATATGACAAACTCTGCAGCTTCTATGCTGGGCTGGATATCACTGCGATGTTATAATATTATAAGGAACACTTTTTTGGAGGAGTCAGAAATTAATAATATAGTGGCCAGGTGCGTGTACAAAGCATTAGTTGAAATTAAATTGAATGCGCAAACAAAATTTTTGGTCATAGTACGACACTTTCTTTGCATTTTCCATGACTGCAAATGTATCATAAAATCATTTTGTTAATTAAGCATTTGTTTTTATGTTTATTACTATTTACTGTACTGCATTTTCCTCTCCCTGTGACTTACTTGCACAAACATTACAGCACAGTTTATGACTGCCCACTCATAAAACTCAAAGCGAGTGTCATAAATGGTAACGATGGCAGAAAATGCCCAATCATATAGAGTTTAGCCTCGCTCTGCTCTGTGGGCCTCTGCTGTCCTCCGGTTATGTGTGAGTGTATCTCTATATCCATTTGGGCCTCTTGTATTACATCAAGCCCTGGAGATGCTTTTCTGGTGAGACGCAGCGTCCTAAAAAGCCCTGCTGTTACCATGACAACCTGGAAGATGAAAAAAAACAAAACAACCTCAACCTGGTTCAAAATACTGCCCTTGTTTTTTTAACCTGCCCAGCGAACCTCATCATCAGCGCAATGAAAAACCAGCAACAAGCCAGCACTGCTATTTTTGCAGCTAACAGCTGAATGTGATAGTAGAATGTACTGGCGAATCCCCTCTGGACAATATGAGCTACAGCTTTGGGGATGATTCTTCCTCCTTAAGAGTGCTCTGCTGTTCAAAAACTAGGGGGTTAAGATTTCAGCTTAATGGGATAATACCACCAGCAGCACTCACCACAATAATGCCTGGATATAAACATGTACTGTATCTGTTATATGTCTTCAAACTTCTTCTTCTGTCTTGGTCTGGCTGAGTCATCTGTATTTTTCAATGGTGTCCCTGTTTCCTCCTCTGGGTGGAGCATTCATCAGTACACCTGCTATGCTCACCTGGTGGAGATCCTGGCTAATCTGTGGGCAGTATTTAAGACCAGTGTCCACATCGCTTCTTTTCCAGTTTGTCAGCTAACTCATGTTAGTAACAGGCCATCTATACTCCTCGTGCTTTATTCTATGTTTAACTTGTCTTACTCTGCTTGTGCCCTTGTAGTCTTTGGATCCACCACTCACTCTCTCTACAGTTTGCTTACCTCTTGGTCACCACCTTTCGGATATCCCTCGCCGCCCTTTGTTCTTGGACTCGTTCTCCACCACCTGCCTGCCCTCCTGCCTGCGCTGGCTTAGGGTCTCCAGATGAATCAGGTCGGATCACTCTGCTTACACTCTTTGCTGGATGCTCACCTGGCCATGCGTACTCCCCCCGGTGCGGTTACCACTCCACCTGTCAAGTAAGACATAAACTCAATCTGTCTCCATTTCTCCACTCTCGGCTTCCCTGAGCTAATTTTAACCAACCTCTCCCTCTGTTCACAGAGGCCCCACGTCTGGGAGCTGCTCTAACATTATTTCCCTGTGTTTACGTTTCACTTTGTGTCACCAAATAAAGCTTGTGAGAAACCTTACCGTTGTTTCCTGTGACTGTATGCGCATCTGGGTCCTCGTCCATGTACTGGCCTCAGGGCCCCGTAACATCTTCCTCTCCTTCTGCTTCTTCTTGTTCTCCCAGAAAATCCTTGGTCTACATCTTACACTATCCCTAGCATCCTCCTCTGTCACACCAACCCTCTACATGTCCATTGCTACCTCCATGAACCTTCTCTCCTCCATATTCAGTGTCCTTTGCCCAATTCATCCACTATCGCTTTCTTTGCACATGTCCAAACTACCTCTCTAAGTTTGTCTCCAAGCTGCTCAACCTGAGCTCTTGTAATCTCGTCCATTCTGATCACACCCAACAAATAGCTGAGCAACTTCAACCTTGCCACCTCCAGCTGTGTGCTGAGCCTCCTGTCTTTCTGTTAGCACCAATGTCTCCAAACCATACCTCATAGCAGATCTCAGTAGTATCTTTTAAACCTTCTTCTTGCTACTATCCTTCTGTCACAAATCACCCCTGACACCTACTCCCTCCTGCCTGTACTCTCTTTTTCACCTTTCTTGTCGATATACAGTATGTCATATGTGTCTTCAAGCTACAATGCAGATATCCTGTAAAACAAAAGCCACATATAGCTGTCGTAGTTATTGCAAGACTGCTTTGTTTTTAAAACTTATACCAGTCTTGCCTTATAAAATATACAAATGTCTAATAAAGCTGCGGACACACATGACTGTGAACATGAAACTAACACACCAAAGTACATTTGAAAAGCACTCAAGATAAAGACCGTCAGGTAAACACTTGTAGAAGGAGGCGTTGTGTTACAGAGACCTGTTCAACAGCACATGTAACATACAAATAAAATACTAGAACTCCACTAACCAAGGTTGTTACGTCAGTACCACGTTGCCAAATAATTGCATTTACATGAAATGTTAAGTCTTTTTTTAAGCTGATGATGCTGGGTGAAAAAGCCACGGTAATATGAAATCCCATCAACATCTGTGATTCTGTGTCTCAGAAGGCAAATGGACAAATGTACAAGGAACAAGCTCAGGGACAAAGTAGCAGCACAGGTCACTTGATCTCAAGGTCTCACTCTTCGTACCATTTTGTTATTTTATGTGAAGTCATTTCCCCTCAGCAACACTGTTAAAGCAGGGTACCTTAACCCACTAAAACCCACTTGAAGCCCTGGCTATGCCACGGTACTAAAATGATCATAGTTGCAATGATTCTTTAGGAAAGTATTTCTTAAAAAATACTTTGTATTTTTTTTTAAACTACATGACAACTAAATAATCAGTGTTTTAACTATTACTACTATTATAGTCGATATAAAAGTAATTATAATCTGCAGTGTTACTGTTTCCTGTGCTGCTGGGCAATTTATCCACTAAATATATGTAAAAAAGTGGCTGAAGCTACTATATCACATAAATACTGTGTTAATATAATGGAAATATACATGCTAATACTAATGTACAATACAGATTACAACAAGACAAAATCACTGGCACGTTTAGCTGAAGTCTGTCTTCAGCTTTTGCTTCTATCTAACAGGATTGTGATGCTCAGAAGAAGCTGCTGCTATAAATGTTCACCTACAGGCTCTAACACATATTTGACAGTGTCCAAATCAGAGTTGTACAACATAATAGATGGCAGCTTGTCATTATGCATTCTTGCTCTTGCTCCTCAAATGATGTGTTTCATGCAATGCAATCTAGCAGCTAGTATAATTTGATTTTGACATCTATAATTTAATATACATATGTGGATGGACAGAAAATGTCACAGAGCATCCTGCACTAAAAGCAGACATTACGCAGCAACATTGTTTCTCCTGGGTGTAAAAGTCTTTGTTCCCATGACGGGGGATGGTCATGATGATGACCTAACACAGTGGCGTTCAAATTTTTGTTTGCAAAGGAACCTCAATTGGACAAGACGCAATTTGTCCAATTGAGTGTTGCCCTCATCATCACAAGTCAGGGCCTTTTAATTTGTTAATCAAACATTTGCACTAATACAGTGCATTACAGTTTCATTCATTACTTTTTGTGCAGCACGATATTGAGCAGTTGACACAGTTTCCCACGGCACCGCTGGACTTGCCTTGAGCCACACCAGTGGGCCTCTGGACATCATTTGGATGTAATATATCAGCCAAAAATAGCAAGGAGGAGGAAGGAAGGGAGACGTGTTCAATTGCATTGAAATCTGGTTAATATGAAGGCTATGATTCATTTTCTTGCATACTGATTTGCACTGGCTCTTTGCTCAACCCGGACTAGTAGACCTCACCCATTTTTCACACCTCCACTTACCAGAATATAATGACGGAGGACTCATTGACCAAATCACACGTACCACATCTGTGTAGACAAGTGCTTAGTTGCACCACTGAACTCTCAAATGCATTCATCTTTTTCTTTAAAATGAGGGGTTTATGCCGTGCAGCTCTGCTATAATACCCCCTCTCCGTGTAACTGTCAAAGGACTGTTCTTGGTCACAGTTTGCTCACGTCCTGCAATGACATTCTCAGTCACCTGAGGAAGAGTCGATATCAGTGCCATCAAATGTGCGCTGTCTTGTGCAGTTTCAGAGTCTATTTACTGAAGTCGTTCTAGTGATCCAAATGTAGATGTCACTTTAGTCACTTCAGTCACTATTTCTGTTCAAGCGCCAGCACTGAGCAGCCTTTGGGACTGAGGCTGCCTTCAGTGATCACTCGGTGTGTCTGGGATCTTTGCGTCTTGCCATCTTGATGTAATATCCACATTAAATGGACCTGGGTCAGCATTCTTGTGCAATGCGATGACTGGATCTTACCTACGTAATTGTAACTCTGTAGAAGCATCAGCGTTTGTTCTATTCAGCTGTCTTCTTTTGTTTGTTCCCTGACTATAGAAGTCGCAATAGCACAATTTTTTTTTAAATATTAAAATTGTTTTTATTCCCACTTTTTACTGCCTTTGTTAGTCCATCACTTTGACCAAAAGACACAAAATCCTCCAGTCTGCGCTGAATATCTCATGACCTTTCCTTCAGGTCCTTGTAGAATGCCACAGAAAAGGCTGTCTGCCGTAAGGGCTTGGTTGTGATCAATACTAATCAGTTTGTCAGTCTTTTAGCTAATAACAAGCTAAGAACCCGCTGCTCGGAAAAATATGGCTTCCAGACCTCTTTAATTTGTCATAATAGGAGGGCAGAGGAAGCAAACGTGATTATCTGGCTCTTGGTCTCTGATTCCTTGTGTGTGGCAGATGTAATCTGAAGGCAAGGAGGGTTATTTAAGGAGGCCCACTGCCTTTTTCTGTTCAATGCTGTCAGCTGGATTCGATTTGGAAATTGTACCGTTGCTAATCACATTTTTGCGCCAGGCAAGCTCTGATGTCTGCGTGTGTGTCACTGAACACCTAGAGGAAAAATAAATAGAACAAACACAATATGTAATGTAAAAATGGTGTGCAGGAAAACTGTTGTTGACACGGTCTGCAATTTGACTTGTCACTTGAAAATGAAAAAAAAAGAGTAAATGGTAAAGTTGAAACAGGTTGTCATACATTACAAGCTGAGACAGGTGTATAAAAATACTACCGAAGCCTGGTTGCCTGGTTTGATGTATTTTAAAGGTAAAGGCAATCCTTCAGTTTGTAAGCCTTGACTAGGTCCAGCCCTTTCAGTTTGAGATGAATAACCAGATGGAGGATCTATAGGTCCTTGCCTTGGTTTCTTAGCCTGTCACCTCACCCCTTCAACACTCAGCAGCTCTTTAGACCCCTGTTAGAGCTGCAGAACAGAGGGGCCATTAATCAAACCCCAAAGGTCAGGAGCTAAACCCAATTTACCCGTATGCTCTCCCTGTCGCTCACAAGAGTAATGAATATGTTCGTGGCGAACCAGGAGGAGCCCAGCAGAGAAATGGTTCAGGGAGGGGTTTTGTCTTAAAAAAAAAAAAATACAATTTTTCTCATGAGAGAAGAGAGAGACGGTGTTTTTCTGCAGTTAGCTTCTGACACTCTCTTCTTTTCCTTTTTTTAAGATAAGCTATAAATGAATATAAAGTAAATATAATTCCCTTTTGATTTGGTTCAAAGTTATAACAAAAATACAAAATAAGAAACAAAACAAACTCTGTTTCTGTCTGGAGGCTTAGATAGTCACAAAAAACAGACCGAATGCTGCTCGCTTTGCTGTTACAAAACACTTGGAAAACAAAATATCCTGTTTAATACAATTTAAAAAAAATCTGTTAATGTAACTGATCTTATGTATATACACTCACTGCCACCTTTTTTAGGTAGTTGGTGATTAATGCAGATATATAACCAGCCAATCACACAGCAGCGAGTCATTAGACATGTAGACATGGTCAAGGCAACCTGTTCAAGTTTCAAACTGAGCATTCCAATAGGAAAGAAAGGTAATTTCCGTGACTTTGAAGGAGGCGTGGTCGTGAGTTCCACATGGATTAGTCTGAGTATTTTAGAAACTGCCGATGTGCTGGGATTTACCTCCTCAGTCAACTCTATGAATTATAGAGAATGGTACCAAGGGTGGATCTTGGTACCATTTTTATGTCCTCTCCTAAAGGTGATAGCTTAAGTCAGTCCTGTACAATAAGTTTATTGTATTTGTTTTGGGAAACTTTTCTTTGGCTCATTTATACCTAAAAAATGTTTTCCTAGAAGAGATGATGATACAATAAATTGTTTTAAAGTGTTTTTGGATACACATATATGTGGATATTTTTCCATTTACATATAGGGGATTTTCACATACTTTACTGACGAGGTATGTGCCATCCTGCCTAGACCTCTTGCCCCCCCCCAATATCTTGGGGAGGCGGGGGTGGGGTGGCAGTTTCTGGGAATGGCCTAAAGAGAATGGCCCGACTACTTTGAGGTGATAAGAAAGCAACAGTAACTGAAATGATTATAACTGAGGTATGCAGAAGAGCATCTCTGAATGCAGAACCTTGAAGCAGATGGGCTCCTGCAGCAGAAGACCACCACTGTCTGCTAAGAACAGAAACTGAAGCTGCAATCTGCATGGGCTCACCAACACTGGACAACAGGAAATTAGAAAATGCCTGGTCTGTTATGTTTCAGTTTCTGCTCTGACATTCATATGATAGGAGCAGAATTTAGAGTAAGCAACGTGAAAGCATGGACCCATCCTGCCTGAGGGTGGTGTGGGTGTAATCGTATGGAAGATATTTTCTTTGCACACTTTGGACCCGTGCTGATCATTTCCAATGCACCTTTCTTCTGATGGATGTTTCCAACAGTACAACAAATCATGTTACAAAGCTCAGATAATCTCAAACAGTTTTGGTTTTAACATGACAGTGGTTTCACTTTACTCAAATGGCCTCCGCAGCCATCAGATCCATGAAATCCAATAAACCACCCTCGAGAGAACGGGAGATTTGCATCATGGCTGTACAGTTGACAAATCTGCAGCAAACTGCATGATTATGCATTTGATCAATATGAAC
>VOQK01002662.1:0-11573 GCA_015052645.1 Benitochromis conjunctus
ATCAAGAATGAAAAAAAAAAAAAACTAAACATTTTCTGCATCGCCATCTAAATATGAATTTTTGGAAAGTCCAGTGATAATGCAATGTAGTTTGCAGTATCTGTAACCTGCAAATCTTTGTATTCATCCAGCAGAGAACCAATAATGTGTTTACGTAACTAAAAGAATTTGTGAAAACTTAAAATCGAAACTCTAAAAATAAACTGGTACAGACCAGGTTATGTGTTCAGCATAAGGTACCATGGTGATCAAGCCAGGTATAAAGGAGCCACCTTCACTTACATTAAGCTCAACTTACATCACTGACCCAGTAACCTTGCTTCATAGTCCACCCACCTGAGCTGGTTAAATACTACCCGACTGCAAACCGAACCAACAATGTGAAATATGCAGAAAAGGCTGCATGTCCTCACCGTCCTCATCACGCGGAGTCAAGCCTTTTGCCTTCAGTTGTGAAATGATAAAAGCTTCTTTTTCCTGTAGAAAGTGTAAAAAAACAAAAACACATTTTAAGCTTTAACTGTAATTTTTAATTAGGTCATTTTTAAAGTTAAATTAAAGGGTCATTAATTCAGATTTGGACTGTGGTTCACATAAAACCTACAGTCACTTATTCCTCACTGTAACCTCTTACACAGCTGGTACCTAACAGAACACATTAGCTGTGCAATGCTGCCCTCTACTGGTGAACTGATTTTACACACATACGGGCTCAGCACGCAGAGATTAATTACATCCACCGCTATTACAGTCTCCATTAATAACGATAAAAATGATAGCGTGATACTAATGCAAGTAGGACGTTGGCAGGGGAGATAATGCAGTTAGTGGGCTTTATCTTGTGTTTAATTTAATTTCCATTTGATTTTTAAGAAAAGTGAACTAACAAGCCGACAGGGATCGCTCGCCTGGGTTTTGTTTTGTAACAGCTACAGATGAATTTTCTTCTAATATTAATTTGATTCATTGGATGGCAGTACCCCTTACCTGCATGTGAAATAAATAGCAGCAATAGCAGGACAATATGAATAATCATAAATATATATTAAACTGTAATAAATTGGAAAACATCATCTTTATGTTCTCAGGACAACATCACAAACAAATCCTTCTGGATGCACGCATTCACTTCATGCCTCGTGTGCAATTTAGGAATAACCTTCAGTTTCTCTACAAAGACTAAATACTCCACTTCCTTTGTAGCCAGAGGTTTTCTTGGAGCACATCAATTTCCCACTCTTATTCATACTCTGAAATCACCTGCACTACAATGAACCAACAACCGCTTCTATGCCTGCTTTACACCACCCACTACCTTTTAGTTTATTTTCAGAAGGGCAGAACAGCCAGCACAGTCTTAACTGATGATCTAACTAGTCTCAAATCAGTTTTATTCTCTTTCAAACTGCTTGTCAGGTGCTCAGATGACTTAAAAGAACCAATTTTATCACAACTTTCTATTTTTCTATGAAAATATCTACATCTCAGGAGGGATGTCAGCCGCAAACAAATGCAAAACATCTGCAGAGATATGAAGATGCTATGAAGAGATACAGATACAAAATCCTGAACAGGGCTGAAATCAAACAGTTCAAGGGTTTGTTTATGTGTACTCCATTACTTGCAGCCTACTCCTCTTTACAGAAACTGCAGCTTGGCAACTCAAGGGTTAAACTTGAGTGTTTTTGTTTCTGGTATTTTGGAATATTCTGTCTCCCTCCATTAAAATGAAGCTACCATAAAACTTACAGACTGTTTATTTGTAAGTAAGTAAACTTATAAATAAAGCAGGAGATTCCCCCACTGTATCTTTGTCAGTTTCCATCTCATCGCACTATGTGTGCTTCTCTCTCCTGAGCCTGTCTACGCTGTGCTCCTTATTTTCAGACAATACCCCCCTTACTCTCCACATGGCCTGGCTTTTCACCCCACCTACAAATGAGACTTCTGATGGACAAACTAGTTTTCAGAGGCCAGTCCCTGACCTCAGAAACACACTTTTTAAAAGGTATTTCAGTAACCTTGCTGAAAGTGATGTTCTGCTTGGCCCAGAAGTTGTGGTTCCAGTCCTCTGTGTCCTGCCTCAGGTTTCTCAGCCGTTTCTCCAGCTCTGTTTCATTCTCAGGGATGTGGTAAATAATTGGCCGTAGGTTTGAGAGTGGGTTTGGTGGACCGACCCAGTCATGTGTAGAGCTGGGTTCTGGTCTATATATGGATCTCTGCATTAAACAAACAAGAAGAAACTACTGTAATGATGGTTTCAGACAGCACAACATCAGCACAAAAATAACTTAACTGGAAAGATACAGGGTGCTAGCACAAAAGATGGGCGTAGAATCGCAGGTGAGAGTGATGAGCTCATCAGACACAAATACCATGTAGTTTGAATTCCACATGCAAAGTTAGAAACAACGCAGCCACACCCACGCTGATGAGAAATGCACCAGGCTGAGATCATCTGAAACTTAGGTTTAAAGACAGTCTCCCAAAGACTGAAACTCCACACAGCAGATGCACATCACGTGGCTCTAAATGAGCAGTGACCTACACCAGACAGCTTATCATTACCGAGCAGACCTCAACATGGAAAGAGCAGCGAGGAATAAAAAACGCTCCAGAGCCAAGAGACGAAAAGAGAGGTAAAACAATCCAAATGCAAAACACTGGGTCAGCAAATTCAGTCAGATTATTGACAGGCATATCAATGCATGCTACATTATATGTAATGTAGAAGTAATTACATTATTAAAGAGATATTGTATTATTAAGCAGTTATTATTAAACATCTGCAGTTACAAATTTTAACAAACGCATGTAATTTTGAAACGATTAAAAAAATTAAATGTAAGAAGATGTATTGCTGGACACTTTAGGTTTTAAAATATAACTTTAAATCGGTAATATTTAAATTTGTTCTCAGTTATATGTTCTACAAATAGTTATGCTACAACTGTATCGTTAAAATACATGTCTTTAACGTGGGCATAAAAAAATGTCGCCACGCGTGATTGTCAACAATAACCCAACCGTCTAACGGCTAACAAATGATAGCCCTTTAAACAGTGTATAAACCTTATCAATTGTCATAAACAAACCTTTACTGGCTTGTCCTTCTGGGTTGCCTGTTTGGAGCTGCAGAGCCGACTGCTACCTGCAGATAAGCGTGGGCTGAAAGGACAGAAGCTCCTCCAGGTGGACCGTCCCGCAGCTGCAGCTGTCCTGGCGGCCATTTTTATTAACCGACTCAAAAACGGCGACTTAAAGAAAATAAATCAAGCTGAAAACAGCTACACAGCACAAGACTGAGCTCGAGGACACAAGCAAACTTTCACTGAGCTCGTGCCCTTCTCTGTGCACCGCCTGCCATTTGGTCACGTGAGCCCAACAAGGAGCGTGGATGCGCTCGGAAATCTCACTGGTAAATCCCGGATGCACTTAACAACGACAACACTCCGCAATGAAAGGTCGAAAGGTTTCCTGTCAGTTTAGGATATTCTTTAAATATAAGACTACAGAAAGAGCCTAAATAAAAAGGAATGTGGGGAATAAATATATGTCGATGTTGTCTATTTGTTTATTTATTTAAGCTTAAGCCGCATTTCGCTCCTCATTAAAAAAAGAAAAACAAAATGAAGTTAAAAACTGGCCGTAGGGGTAAAAGAAAAAAAACAAAACATGTCAACTAGATTAGATGTAAAAAATATGTAAATGTATTCACCGTGGAGCCAAAATCCCCACAAATGTATTTTCCCTTAGCTGCAGCCCTTCCTATGTATGTTTTATTATTTTGTTGTGGTCAATACTTCGAATAAACTATATTTCAGTGGTAAATATGTTTTGTACAACAGAGTCAGGTGGAGAGGGGAGGATAACAGACTGAGGAGGAGGTTTGCTACCTGCTTGGAGCAGACGAAGTTGAGCTGGGCGAAACGTTACAGCCATTGTAGCTTGATAAATAGCATTATTGTCTAATTAAACTTTGAACACCCCGTGGATTATCTGTGTAGGTTCTACGTGGTCATATTGGTACTTTTACTCTCACAAAGTATCTGAATGCTTACTCCCTTCTGTTATTGAATTCTTGGAGATGCTAGATTGTTAGATTTTTTTTACTACATCACTGTCAGTCATTTTTGTTAAGCAAATACGTAGACTAAGGTAAAAGTTAAGCAGTAGCAAAGCCAGGATTTATCTTAGCACCGGTCAACGACACGGAGTCACGACCAAATGAAGCGCGCCTATTGTTGGACGACCAAAACTTGCACAAGGTTAAAAATAGTAAAGCTGTTCGTCCGAACAGTAAGACGATTATGCGATCTATTTTACATTTGTATATATCTGTCATGCGGTAACTAAACATCGACTTGTATTTCTTATTTGGTAACATCAATAAATCACAGATATAATGGCGTCTCTTAAATATCAGCGAGGAAATACAAACTCCGTGTTAGTTCATATCCTCGCGAACTGTAAAGTAAGTACTCGAAGGTAGCTAGGTAGGCTAATGTTTAGCTTTAGTCACAGGAGGTGCACACTTTTCCGCAACAGTTCCGATGGCTGTACGCTGGCTATGCAGGTAAGAGCGAAACTGTTAAAGAGAGGTGGCGGCGTTGATGTATTTACACTGAAAAACCAGTTTTTTTTGGCTGAGGTGGGGCTGTGTCAGGTGATCATCAGTAGCTAGCTTAACACACTAACAATGGCATTCACAGAGGAGTGTCTGCTGAAAACCGGGTTTTCTACTGGCTGTTTCCATTTAAGCGTTTCATGAGTCCTCGGTAGCATATTCATGCTTAAACTAAGTTCTTTTAAAGGGCAGTGGAGGAAGGAATCTGGTGGTATAGGCTGTGGGAGGGGCGACAGCAGCCCGACCGCAGTCAGTCAGTCACAGTCAATCGCTGGATACTGAAGCTGACCGCAGGAGCATCGAGATCTCCCGGATTTCGGCTTTATCCCTTTGGATGCCTCTTTCCTGCACGAGCCGCCCAGCATTTGGCTGATGGAAACAGACATCCGTGAAAATGTGCGCGAATGTGTTCGGGGTTTTGAAAAGGTGAGGTGAATGCTGCTGATTGTGTGTGTGTGTCTGTGTGTGCGACAGAGAAAGGATGCAGCTGACAGCATCTGGAGATGCTTTGAGCCGTTTTGTCGAGATCTGGAGGTGTGGTATCTTGTGCTGCTTGTAGTGCAGCTCCGGCAACATTCATGGGCTCTTAGAGGTAGATGCGTTCGCACGCAGGCGGCAGGACGGGATTTTCTGCGGTGACATAATGCGCAAAGCCGTGCAGGAGGACCGGCAAGCATGCAGGCAGCCGGGGAACGACCTCGAAGCCTTTATGGGGAAGATAAGCAGGAGGTGTTGCATGCGTGTCACCTGCAGCTCGGTCAGCCTTCATGCAGCGAGACTCATGGGAAGGGAGGACTGATTCCCTCCCACGAGGGAGGAAAACCTGCCCTTAGCTTTGAAACCACCTCATCAGCCTTGTCTGTCTTGGCTCAAACAAGGCAGGCTGTTTGCCATGCTGGAGTGGATTTTGCTGAGATTATCCTAATAAATACTCAGATTTGTAAGCTCTGGCCCGGCATGTGCTCATCCACTCTTGTGGAAATGCCCATCCCCTCGCCCTATTACGTAAAAGTACTTTAGGCAACATTGATACATAATCCTATCTATTCCTAATAAGCCTTATTGATGCTTTGGATAACAAAACATCATACTGGCGGCTACTGTATTTACATGTAATAATCATGCTGGCAGAGCTTTCCTTTCATGTCTGTGTGCTCTAGTGTTTAGCATAACATCAGAGCAGGGGGTTTAAATGGGGGATCATCTATAGCAGAAAGCAGTTTTTGAACAGTTGAGTTTATCCATAAAAACCCCCCAAAGAAAACAGAGACACCATTGACTATAAGGTGAAACAAAACTGCTACAAAGAGATGACATTTGGTACAGAGTGGCTAGAAAGACTCCCAAGATTTCACAAACAAATGCAAAATATCTGCAGAGATATAAAGATGTTATGAAGAGACACAGATACAAAATCCTGAGCAGGGCTGAAATCAAACAGTTCAAGGCTTTGTTTTTGTGTACTCCATTACTTGCAGGACCCCGGGGAACTGATCAATGACGTTCAGATTATCTGAAATGACCACAATGAGGTGTAAGACAACTACTGAGATGCACAGAATATCTTTAAAGGGCCACAAAATTACAGTAGAGTGGCTCAAAATTATTACAAGAGAACGCAAGAGCATAAAAATACACAACTACCACAAAGAGAAAGGAAAAAGAACCACAGAACATGGTAAATGGCCAAAAAACAATCAAGTCTGTGTAGATGTGCACACAGAAGTTGCAGAAGGTATAAAATAGACACATTCATGGGATTAAAAAGTACAAAATGACCTTAAAGACGTGCACAACTGCAACAAGACAGTAACAATGATTAAAGGAAGAAAAGGCAGCAAAGAGGGCTGAAACACGTCAGCATCTGTTGCTCTTTCTATCTTTTATGTGACTGCTGTTTTCACGCAGTTTCATCTTTCCAATTTTGTGTTGTCATCAGATATGCAACCAAACCACAAATGATCTGTTTAGAGGGACGAAAAGCCGCAGATCTTGTCATTGGAGTTTGGCAAAGGTTTTTTGTTTTTTTTTACGCAGAAGATGATTTAATCTTTTTAGCCCTCACCAGAGTTGTGTTGTTAATCCTGAACTAAAAGGCAGATGCTTCTAAGTGTCTAACTAGGAATATATTCCAGAGCTCAAGGCACCTGTGACACATTTAATGAGGCCGTCTGACCGAAGCTTCCTGTGTGGAGATTCACTCTGGAGGCGCTCTGAAGCGTTTCACATGTTTTTGGGTGTTGGTCAGCTGCGTTTATTTTCTGCTCGGTATTAAAAAGCTCGATGGGCAGCCACACTGCAAAGGAATCTGGATCCCGTCTTTTAACGTGGATTAGAGTTTTATCACCATCACGTCAGTATATCTCATGGAAACGCGCTGCAGTGCTCCCAGTGGTTGTCATGTGGGTGTTTGTCTTGTCGAGACTAAATGTAGGTTAACCTCATTTGTTTTCGTGCAGTTGTAAGGGCAGAATTTCGTGTGAGTATATTATGTGGGAAGTTGTTCTCGTCTATAGCTGCGCTGCCATTGGCCTGAGCAGGGATTATGCTTCTTAACATAAAGAAGTCTTTGATTAAATATAGAGGATTTTGGATGATGTCATCAGTTTTTTTTATTGTCACGTCCTGGCAAAATAAGGTTACTACTGAACGTTAAAGATGACTCAGTCTTTGAGCTCTTTATCACGATGTCTTTGCTCGTTCAGGAGAGCAACCTTGATGTTGCACCACTTGCCACACTTCTCATTTATATTTGGCCAGCCTCCTTTTCTGGATCATCCTCTCAGGCCCTTCTGGGCTGTTGTGTTTAGATTGCTCTTCCTCGTTCTGACCACTTGTGTTGTTTGCTTTTGAGTTTTCCTTCAGTCAGGAAACATGAACTTCTAAATTGCTTATGCTGAGAGCTGGGGCTCTGGTTACAGTAGAAGAGGCCATATTCTCCAATCCTGAGGGGTCAGAGGGAAGAAACATTTAGAAGAAATGACCGGCACTGTGGTCAGGCCCTCGTGCAGTCGTCTGCAGGCTTAGAGCAGAGTTTTTCGGCCGCACCGAAACTCGCCACTTCGCTCACCACTTGCCACACTTCGACGCCTCTGTCCACTTCTCAAAAATGAAAGTGGAGTTGAAGCATTGCTGTTTAGAGACATTGTAGGAACTCCAGCGTGCAGCGTAGAGGCACAAATACAAGGGGACATGATGGAATTTCCATAGAGCAGTGTAAAAATGACAGCCACATTGCCAGCGATCTGAGCATGTGCATGAGTATGTTCAGAAAAAATTCAATTGTAAGGCTTATTCATTTGTTTTCTATTTTTATGGGCCTATTCCTGGAACCTTTTGGTTATAATTTGCCAATCACTGGCCTTCTGCTGAGACCATTTCTGATGAGGCATCAGTGGATGACTCAGTTGAATGGCCAGATGTCAGATCCTGTGTCAGGCTTTTGCTGGATTTTCTTTCCCGTTTCTTGAGGACTTGAGGAGTTTCAGATGCTTCTCATTGGCTGCTGATAACTTTTTAGGCCATCTGCTTCGTTTTTGTCCTCCACTTGTCACCATTTTTGGCTTATAGCACTTTAAAAATCACCTTGTCAGTGCAAAAATACTATGTTATGCCTGTCAAACTGTGTTGTCTGTAACATTTTTATAGACTCAAGAAAGAAATGGGAACAAGTGTGTTTTTGTGACAGGCTGCTAATAACAAAGCATTTAAAGATCCAATTTAAAATTGGTTCTTTGCCATGATTTGTATTATGAACAAATAAACTTTTTTTGTAAACTTATCCTGCAGGCTCACTTTTCACAGTGAGGTTTTACAGAAATGAGGCAGCACATTGTCAAACGCACAGTGTTGTCCTGGTTAATGTCTTTTGCCGCCAGGCTGAATTTTCTGACATATATTCACGACAGAATGTGTCTGGAAATTTGACAAGCAACAATAAATGCTTTTTTGTTTTTGTGAGCCAGTGGGCGTTAGTCTCCAGTGCTTCATAACAGCCTTCCTGGCTGTGTCAGAAGGTCAATCCTACTGCAGGAGTGTGCTAGTTTCCACAGAGCAAAACTCAAATGCCACATTATTTACATGCTAATTAGTTTGAGAACAGGGCCAGTGGCATTAGCCTGCTACGTTGTTCTAAATTCTTCTTGGTTTCTTCAAGATTTCAGTGGCTGAATGTGGTTACAGAGTTTGTGTTTTCTTGTTGGTGGGGTATGCTGAGGGTGTGTTTGTCCCTGTTACTCATTGTTCTGACTTTCCTTTCCTGCTTCCTTTTTCCAGCCTGTTTGGGAAGCCCTTTGATGGCGGGAAGAGGATGGACCATGGTGGTCCACAGCAGCAGCAGCAACAGCATCCAATGGAGCAGCAGCAGCCAGCATATCATCCGCAGCACCCTGCTATGATGCGGCTGTACGAGGTACAGAAGGAGGTGGCGTCACTGGGGCCGCAGGTGTGCACCTTCAGCGGCCTTCAGAACGACCGGGACTACAAGCGTCTGGAGCGAGAGCTGACCCGCCTGCAGCTGGATGTGGACAAGGTGGACACGGAGGGGAAGCCGGAGCTCCAGGGGGCACGAAAGAGGGCGGCTCAGGAGGTGGAGGGACTCCTGCGTTATCTAGAGGAGAACGCCACCCATCCTTCTCGGCTGGCCATTGAACAGCTAAGCTACGAGGCACGGCAGCTGGTGGATGAGCGCGTCGTGGCTCCACAGCGAGCAGGTGGGGTGGCAGAGATCAACGACGAGCTGGTGGATGCTCTGCAAGAGCTCGTGCTGAAGCTCACTCAGATCAAGACCGAAGGGAGGGTGCCACTCCGCAAAGCACGCTACAGGGCGCTAACACGCCTCTGCGCTGTGCAGGATGTGGTCGAAGGGCGCACGCAGCAGCAGACCCTCTCGCTGCCGCTGTCGGGAGACACCCACGAGGCCGTGAACTGCATCAACCAGGTGATGGTAAAGGTGAGCGTGGCCCGCAGCCAGCTGGTGGCGCTGCTGATGGGTCTGAGCGGGAGGGACAGCTGTGCCCACCTGTCGCGCATCCTGACAGAGATGCAGGTGGAGCTGGACGCTCTGGATGTTTCGGGGAATGCGGTGATCAGAAATTACAGGAAACAGGTGGTGGAGGAGATAAACGGGCTGCTGAAACATCTGGACCTGGAGGGGGAGGGAGATGACACACGCAGGTAGGCGTCACTCGTAAAGGATGAAGCTGCAGATGAGTGCTGCACCGAAACATGTTCACAATTGATTATTTTTAATTGATCGTTCATTGACGAATTGATGACAAACTGAACAAATATTGCTCCAATAAAACAGAAATCAGAGTAAGTCTCATTTTCAAGTTGGTACTCATCCAAGAAGCAAGGGTGGGTACGTATTCAGGAAATTACATGTAAAAGACTATAATGTAAATAATAAAGGTACTTATGCAGGTATATCAGAGGGATTCTGTCTGTTTACTAAATTGTAGCTACAAGATTCTTGATTACGACCAGTGTTGGTTTGTTGACTGTTACACCCATGACTTCTGGTATTTTTGAACATGAGGTACATGGTTTTTATTTTGTTTTTGTTTTTTTCATAGATAGATCTTGTAGTTGTTTACCAATGAAGCAGCTAATTTTGTGGTTATAACTTCTAAAGTTATAACTACTCACAGTCACAATATCAAGATTGATTCCATCTCCAGCAAGTCATTCTTACTGCAGGTTTGATCATGAGAAGCACTGACTCTGTCCCCACCCTATCCCCCACCCTCACAGGTATGACTTGGCACAGAACAACTCCATTCGAGAGATCGAGGGCGTGCGAGCTCACATCTCGCACTTGCGAGAGGGTGTCTTACGACACTGTGCGATGGGTGACCTGAGCTTCAGACCCAAAGCCGAGCTGCAGGGTCTTCTCACCCAACTGGACCAGGTGGACACGGCGAGGAACCCGTGCATCAGAGAAGCCCGTCGCCGCTCTGTAGTGGAAGTCCAGGCGGTCATCACATTCCTAGACCTACGCGAGGCTCTAGCTCGCCGCCAGCCGGGCCCCAATGAGCACCCATCACATCGAGCTGTGTGGCAAGTCCTGGGGAGCCTGTCAGAGCTCCAGGCTCAGGTCCTGGGTTTTGACGGCAAACGGGTCGACAAGAGCTACATGATCTTAGAGGAGCTGCTTACCAAACAGCTGCTGGCGCTGGACGCCGTTGACCCGCAAGGCGATGAGACAACCAAGGTGGCACGCAAGCAGGCGGTGAAGTTTGCCCAGAACATTCTCAACTACCTGGACATGAAGACTGACGAGTGGGAGTATTAACTAATTCCAAAACGTGGTGGGACGCTGCAGGAACGAAAGGAGCTGATAATGTGTGTAAAATTAAAAAAAAAACAAAATAAGGAAAGAAACTGGTACATTATCATTCCACGGGCTGTAAATATGATCTCTAGAATGCACTGCAGCAGCGCTTTTTCTTTCATCACTTCATGGTTGTCATAGCCGGCCCTGCAGATAAACACAGAACTACTTTTGTGAAACACTTTGAAAATTCTCTTTGTGCTATTTGGAGATATCTTTTAAAATCTCCCATGTATGTGTGTACCTGTGTGTGCGTGTGAGTGTATGCGCGCAAATTGTTGTTTGTTGTCTTTGCATTTGGCGTGTGGCTGTCGAAGCCAAAGCACTAAATAATGCCTGTATAAGTGGTCACATCCTCTAGACTGCACTTGATGTTGATAAATTATCCCAGTGTGATGGATTGCTTAGCAGTGGTTTCCCTCGTCTGGCCTGATTAATCTGAGTGTGTCAGTTGCTAATGGAGACGGCTGATACATGGGTTGATTACGGTGACCTAATTAGGAAAAGTCATCTGCCGCTACCCTAAGAGCTGGGCTTGGTCCAGAGTGTGATACCTGCTGGTTTGGGGTGAGAAAAGTGCCCCCCCCCCCTCTTTTTTTTTTATTTAAGGTA
>VOQK01002666.1:1552-23129 GCA_015052645.1 Benitochromis conjunctus
GGGTGGTGTTTTAACTGCTGAGATGATTTCAAGTGGTATATTACAACTCGGACGCTTTGGCACCGGGCTCCAGCACTCATTCTACATCCTTTCTCTGCCTGTGAGATACACATCTTAATTCATAAATTATTTCATGTTACTGGCTGTTTGATCAAGACCGAGGCTTTAGTAATGGTTTGACATTGTGTCATGGTCTTTTGCTGACAGTTATAAAACAAGAGCACACTTGATCATGACAGTGTAGCACAAGTTAGTCAAACCTAAGGGATATAGATCTGTCCAGTTAGGAAGTATAAACCATTGTGAATCCGTTTCATCTCTTTTGGTGCAAATGAATGGGACAGCTGGTGCACTGGAGAGGCCACAACTAGACTGTTACATGCCCAGTGTGAACCTGCTGTCATCTGTGAGGAGTACAAGGCGCCAGTGGCGGACCTGCCAGTGTTGTCTGGTGAAGTCCAGTTGAGCTGCATGGCAGTGGACTGTAAGCACAGGTCCCACTAAAGGATGCTGGAACCTCATGTGATGCTCATTGAGTCTGTTTCTGACAGTTTGGTCAGAAACATGCACATGGGTAGCCCGCTGGAAGTCATTTTGTAAGGATCTGGCAGAGCTCCTTCTTTTCTTCAAAAACTGGTCCTCTTGCTGGGTTTATTCCCTCCTTCAGCCCTGTCCAGCTCTCCTTGGGTAGTGGCCAGTCTCCAGGCTTCTCTTCTACACTTTTGAGTGCTGGGAGACAAAGTAAACCTTCTCTTTATGCACTTATCTGAATGCACTGCAGATGTTGTCTTATGTTGTCTTATGCTACCACTCATAAAAAGGACACTGGCAAATAGCAAAACTAGGGACAAATCAGTCAGGAAGACTAAGGATGGAGCAATGGTCTGTGGCTACCATCTGCAAAAATCATTCCCTTTTTGGGGATTGCATTGTTGTTGCCTCTCCAGTGCACCTGTGGTCAATTTCATTTGCACCAAAGCAGATTTACAATGGTTTGTGCTTCCTAACTGTACACACTGAACTTCAACTGACTTTGCACACTGTGATGATCAAGAGTTCCCTTAATTTTCCCTTAAATTGACCAGCGTAGCCAAGCCATATCAAAGCAAAATAAGGTTAAATTAATTTTGCACTCTTTGCTCTAGAGTCACAGTCTCAGCGACATCTCTGTGCTGTGCAGTTATGTCCATCTTCAAAAGCTGGAACTGCCACACAACAAAATTCAAGGTGACTTTTTTCTTATGCCCAGATTATCTTCCTGTTACACAGTGACATCATTCATAAAATGCCATACCATGACATGATTAAAGCACATTTATTTCCATGTAAATATTTGCTGTCTGTGTTGTTTTTTATCAATTTTCATAACTTTCCCCAACTCCTAGATTTATCCTGTGTGAGCCACATGCCCTACCTTGTCATGCTGGACGCTTCCTATAATGAAATCTCAAACTTCTTTGAATTCCAGCCACCCAAGAACCTAAAGGTAACACGGGTGGTCCTTGAGCTGACAGGATAAGACAACATTTGAGTGGTGGCTTGGGCTTCACTCTCACGCACTATTCCCTCAAGATAGGGCTGGATTTCCATAGCCCATCTGTAGTCAGTTAAAATATGCTTACAAGGCATTTAGTGCCCTTGAATGACAGTGAACTTTAGTAAATTCTTTTCCATACTCTGTGGATTTAGTGGAAGAATTTCCTCACTAAGATGTCCTGAAACTTTTTGGACTTTTATTAACAGTGTGCTGCTATTTTCAGGAGGTGAATTTCTCCCACAACCGCATGACTAAAATGAAGGATTTGTCAGCCTATGCATCACTAACTAAACTGGATCTAGACCGTATCCTCACAGACAAACATTCTCTGTCCGACACATGCTCTATGATGTATACTAAAAACAGATTTGTGAACTGTATATTTTTTCTGTTGTGTAGTATTCTTAACATGCCTCTACCCAGACAACAGCTTCAGTGAGATCATTGGTATTGAGCAATGCTGCAGGCTCACCCATCTTAGCCTGGCACACAACAAGATCTCGAGGATCCGTGGCCTGGGTGGTCTGCCTCTCACACACCTCTGCCTTGTAGGTTCTTCTCTATATATATAAAAGGTGGAACTTCATATGTAGATATTTTTTAAATATGTATAAATATTTTAAACTGAACTGTCATGTCTTCCTTTGCTCTTTTGGCAGTACTTCTGTTTACATGTATGATATTGCCTACTGTCGTGCACACATTGTTGCTCCTTGTGTATATTTTACACATGTATGCTCTGTTTCACCTGTTTCTTTTTTCCTCTTTTCTCTCTCCCTTTGTGTTCTCTTTATGTCTCTGTTTTTGGCCTCGCCTTATTATTCAGTAAAACCTTGGCCTCTTGTTCGAGAATCACCATATGGTCCAACAGCAGGCCCTTTCTCCCTCTCTCACTCTCTGCCTCTTTTTCTGCTTGCATGTGTGCACACGTGTCCTTTATCAGTGTTTCCTCATTGTCAGCAGCCCATCGGCCTGGCTGTGCCTGCCCCTCTCTGTAGATTTGCTTTGGGACCAGCTGCTGGTGTTTAGAGTGAGGCTGGACCAGTTTCAGCAGACACACACACTCAAGCAGACCCTGCCCATCCAGCATCCATCTCATCCCTTTACTGACCCCTCTTCCTCACATGCTGCCTCCCAAAACAGCATGGCATTGTCAGCCAGCCTGTTACGCAGCCCATCACAGCGGCGACCCAGAGCTTCAAGGGAGCAGCACAGTCACCCACCCCTGCTGACAGAAGCCCTCTGCCAGGCAACATGGTTGGCAAGAGTAGGCAGAGGTGTGGCCAGACGGCTAGGTAACAACTTTTGTCAGTGGAATGCAGTGAGAATCAGGCTGGGGACCCAGACAAGGGAGGTGTGCCCAGGTCTTGTTCTTCAGTTAGCTGGTGTGCTGGGCTATCGCCAGGCCAGCTGTTTGGCTGTCAGGCATCACCTGTCAGAAGAGGCAGGCCTGCCACTCAACTCTGCACTGATGGGAAAGAAAGTTCAGGCACCCTTCAGAACAACCGTGACCTGTCCTTAATATTTATTGGAGACAGTCACTGAGTTTATCTGAATAAGAGCACTTGGACAGGGGCATATGAATGAAAGTCATGCTCTCATCTTTCTTTTCCTTTTCCTATCTATGTGCAGAGGGGGAACCATCTGGAGAAAATTGAAGGGTTAGAGCACCTGAAGAGCCTGCAGGTTCTTGATTTGTCTCAGAATCGCATCACCAGTCTTTCAGGCCTCGAGAACCTCCATCTGCTAGGCTCCCTCAACCTGGAGAAAAACCTGGTATTGATCTGGGAGTCTTCAGAAGGAAACATGTGATGTGCATATATCAGCATCAGTACCACATGCTCATAGGCAGTTACTAATTCACGAGCTTCATATTCAAAAACAAATAGACTTTTTAATTCAAATTCTAAGATGAAGTTTCACATACTCATCATCTGACATGATCTGTGATTGGTTGGCTGTTTAATGCTGTTTCCTGAAGACTGAGTACTTTAAGCCATCATTACAGATTTCAATAAGATACAGCAAAATTGGAAAATACCTTAATCATAGATAAGGTCAAGAATTTACCTTCATGACTAAAAAGATATTTCAAAAGGAAACTAATACACTGTATGAACTGTCTGAATAAACTTCTTCCAGGTCAGTGAAATTCAAGAGTGCAAGCATATTCACGACCTTTTACTGTTGAGGGACCTCAGTTTGCTGGAAAACCCTGTGCAGGTAACCATGCCCTTTACTCACAACAGGATTTTGACTGTGAGATAATCTATTAAATATGTGTAAATGTACTGTTAATGACAGAGGTCTTCTTTCCTGCTTTTTAAAAGTTGTTTTGCCAAGCAACTTTGCTCACTGTATGTGCTTAGATTGATAGTTATAATGTAGGCTGTCTGTGTGAATGTAATTGGTAGGAGCAACCTGATTACAAGCTGGCAGTCATCTTCCTCCTTCAGCATATGACTGTGCTGGACCAGGAGGCAGTCACTGTTGAAGAAAAGGTGTGAACAGACAAAACAGATAATATTATTTGGTTCACTAAACTGTAAATACATATTTAATCTATTAGAAGCCTTTTTTTTTTATCAGAATGAATAATGCAAACCTAATGTATTCACCTAATGTTATAAATTCTGTGTGAACTGCTTCTGTGATTGTTAATTCTGATTCCCAGGTGTCGTCAGTAAACATGTACGACCCTCCTATGGATGTGGTGGCAGCCAGGGATCACATAACTCACCTAGTGTATCAGCTGATGCAGCCCCAGGTCCTTTATGAAAGGTTCACATTGATATTTATTTAATATCCTCTGCACTACATGGTCACCAGTTCGTGTAACATTAACAAGTTTATTAATTAACAATTATTACTCGCATACAAGCCAGGGCCTGTAGCGTTTAGGAAGTGCACTACTAGCAAAGGTTTCAGAACAATCGAGAGGTAACGATTAGCCACAATCAATGCATATCTTGTAAAATAAAATATCAAGAAAGTTGTTTGCTTGAGCAGCAATTTATCCGCAGTGCTCCTGTTTATCTCCACTCTGAAAGAAAAAAAAAAATCCAAGTATCAGCACTTTAAAAAAATATTGATCATCAGCAAAAGCTGCAGCTACAGTCAATTTGCCATTCTCCTCTGTGCTTACTAGAAGGAGCACATCCATACTGCCCACAAGGCTCGCGTTTATATTGACTGTAGGAGTGACTCTTGCTTTGTGGCTTTTTATACTTAAGCAGTGCTCATTTTTGGAAGGGGGAGATAACTGGCTTTGAAGCTAAGAGCGGGCGTGTAAAATTAAAGTAAATATCCTGAATGCTTCGTGTGTGTATGTCTATCTCCAAGCAGTACACTTCCCAGTGCAGACTCTCCCTATCCCATGCTGGTGCTCACAGGTCCTCGAGGCTGTGGGAAGAGAGAGCTGACTCACAGACTGCATCAAGAGTTCAGCGAATACTTTGCTTATGGGTCAGTCTTAAAACCTCTGCACACATAATTCATATGCTGAACTCTCAGAGACAGTGCCCATTAGTAGTGCTTGTTTTGTAATGCATTTGAAATTACAAAAATACTATGGATTAAAAATCTGATGCAACGTGACATAGATAGAACATGACACAGTGGGTCCTTTAACTCTATGTGATCTACCAAAATATTTTATTCTTATATTATTATTATTAAACCCAGACTGCTATGGGTAGCTTTGGCTGAACTTCAGAACATTTTTACACTGATATATTGAAGTGACTGAAGTTTCAACATACAGCACACATGCAGAAGACATATTTCTGGCTCTCACTTTTAGTGACTTTGACAGTCTGAAACAGACTGAAAAGCCAGAGGTTTTGTCTCAGCTCATTTTCCTCTTACAAACCGACTTAACTATGCAACTGTTTCTCTAATTTGTATCCGTCACTGCAGAATCTGTCACACCACAAGGGGGCCATACTTTGGAGAAGAGAATGGATGTGATTACCATTTTGTCAGTGAGGAGGTGTTTCAGAGTATGATTCACACGGTGAGTTAGCTTGACGTTTTTTCGAGCTATTTTGAGTGTACTCGGAACAGTTCTATGTGGTTAGCGTTTTAAATCATACCCACAGCATAATTAAATCTTCCTGGACTTACTTTAGTGCTGAATTCACATTCAAATTGACTTCTTTCACTGGCTTTAATGAGTTAAGTAAGTTGTGTTAATTAGTTTGACTTGGCTGAATGATTTTAGTTTAACTGGCTGGCATTTTTGTGTAAAATAATTTAGCGGAAAATGTTGGTTGAATGGAACATTTTTGAAAACATAGAATAGACGCGTTAATTAAATTTTATTTCAGACTGTGCTATTACAGCATCTCCTATAACTCGAATTTACGCTCACAAAAAAAGTGAAAGCTAATCAAATGAAAGCCATCAATGTGAAGAGACTGGTCAAAACTTCAAAACACCCTAAGGAGTGATCCACAAATGGCTCTCATTAAATACACAAGCTGCAGTTCTCTTAGTCAGAAAAAAGTGGAGTTCTTTGGTTTTTATGGCACATTTCTTTTCCATCTGCCTCTCTTGTCAAGCTGCCTGTTATGCAAGAGAGGTGGTGGAATATTTATAGAGGTCTGGGTCAGGTAGTGATTTACACAGGAAGCGCTTTGATGCTGATATTGATGCCTTTTGTCTTCTTGAACAAAGGTTAACTTTACAGTCTGTTCCTCCCTCTATTTGATTTGTCCATTCTTCTCCTCCCACCATTCTTCTTTTGCCAGCTATGTGGTGTATTGAAGTCTGGCCCTCCTTTTCTTACTTGTTTTTTTCTTCTTTTACACACTTTTTTTCTGTCAGTTGCTCTCTTCAGTCCTCAAATGTGCTTTTTCCTGTAGCTTTACTGTCATACCTTCTTACAAAATTAGCCCCAGTAATCATATTTTTAATTACTGTATTGAGATGCGTTATTTAGGAAGACCTTGGGACAAGTACGATTTGATTTGGAAGAAATGCTGTACATCTTATATAAGTTGTTTGTAAAAGTAATTTGAAATGTAGTGAGTAACAGTTAATGAGTTTTCTCTTCAGTGTTGTTGCCTAATGTAGGTATAATATATGTATTTCATACTGTATGTAGTGCTGAAAGGTAAAGAGGGCATTCGATTTCGAGTCCGCTCTGTTTACTGCTAATGGCTGCCCATGTGGTTGTTTATTTGACAGTTTGCTGCTTTTATTGCAGATTTTTAAAAGTCAGTGGCTGTGACTTTAAATGTCATGCATTTAGTTAGTCAACATAAGCATCATAAAACAAGTTAAAACATAGCAATAAGTAACCTCATATATAATTTATATTAGAGCTGGAACAATTTGTTTTTCGGCTTTTCCAACCACTAAACAATATCAATAATTGTCTCCTATGTCATGTTTTGAATGTCTTGGATTTGTTAAGAGTGATAAATTATGTTGGTCTGACTGGCAAGAGATCAGGGGTCATGTGTGAAAAGTAACAAAAAGATTTATTTATTATTCCCTGCGAGGCCAGGGCAGGTTCATTCCATAGGTGGGGAAATGGCTGCAGGTTGTTAACCTTGACAGAACATGCTGGGATTGTGCATGTATGTCAGATATTACGTCCCATTGTTGGAGCAGTGAGGCAATAAAATGTTCGCTCATTCTCTTCTCTTGTAATGGCAAATGTCCTTTCAGGGTAAGTTTATCCAGACCATCCAGTATGGAGGACATAGTTACGGACTTACCAGAGATGCTGTAGAGGACGTGGCTAGAGAAGGATTAATCTGTTGTGTGCATATGGAGCTGGAGGTATGTGTAAGGAAAGCTCATGTATAAGTGTGTTAAAAGTAGAATATCTGCAGGCGTTTTGTCTCTTTTTTTCAGGGTGTTTTCAGTCTGAAGAAGAGCTACTTTCAGCCACGATACATCCTGCTCATCCCCACCCAGGTTGAAAACTACATAGGCCACCTTAAAGCCCGTGGACTCTACACCCAGGCACAAATGGATGTAGCAGTATCACGTATAGAGCTCTACGCCAACACCAACAGGCAACGTCCAGGATTCTTCGATAATGTTATTCCCTGTGGTACTGAAAGGAAACACTCATTACTATGTTTTTTTTATTGCTTTATGGGGGTTTTAATATCATCCAGTGGTTAATCAGATGTATTGTAATAATTAGTCGTTTAATGCTTAACTGTAGTACAAAGTGTTCCAAATATTCACAATTAATTTTAAATAAGTATCAATTTGAAGCTATGAATCCACTTAACTGTTTCCTAGAGGAGATATTTAGATGTTTCTACATTTTCGGCCTGTAGCAATACACAAAATTTAGTTTAGTTTAGTTTGTTATGGTCCCCATTAATTACAGTAAAGCAGCAATCATTCTTCTCTGATACCACAAAAAACTTTACATTGTGGCAGTGTACCGCCAATAGCCTTCAGTGTGATTGCTCTGTTCATCTTTATAGTGTCTCACAAAGATTGAAAATGCCCTGGCTTAGTGCAGTCCAGCTATCATTGATATAGCATTAGATGGATTAGCACACTCCGCCAAAATCCATAAACTACACTTTCAATCCAATTACCACGTGTATTAAAGGCACGTAGCTGCAGAATAGCTGTGTTTATCATTCCCTCATGAAAGCATTCAGACATGTTAGGGGTGTTCTTAATGAGATGAACATACAGAGAGTGCGCGCACTCATCACTTTTATTCACTGCCAGCCTGCACCTCATTACACTAAGGTCGTCATCCCCATATCTTTTGATCTATTACTGTTTGATGGGGAGATACGTTGGCTCTGTTGAGCACCAGATTTCTTTGTGTGTGTGTGTATCCGTGTGCGTGTGTGTGAGTAGATGACTGGGAAGATGCCTACAAGACATTGGAGCAGGCAGTGAGGGAGTATCTGTTGCTAGAGGAGCAGGAGGAGGGAGAGAACAACAACAGAGCATCCCCTGACAACACCTCCACAGGTGTCTATGTGTTTGTTTATTCACATGTTCATTACAGGTCCAAAGTGTCACAACACCAGTTCTGTGAATCAAGATACAGACTGTAAAGTTCAGTTAATTTGTGTCTCGATTTTGTGTGTTTTTTTGTTTTTATTTATTTATTTAAAGGAGCACTCAACTACTTTGACATGTGTTAATTAAGTTCATTTTCATTGGACAGGAAGTGTTACTGAAAAACAGCAGGAATATGCCATCATTGGTTGAGGAGAAGCTTTTTAAAGTCTGAAAATAATAATTCTGACGCGATTAACCAGAAATCCCGTGTTGGAATCAGAGGAATAAGGAATTTAAAAGATGTCAAGGGTCTCGCACAGCGCTATTAATTTCAGCAGTTGTTATTGTCAGACTTTCCCTCAGGTTTATAAAGTATAATTGCTAAATCATGGAGTGTCCCCTAAAATACAAATGGGGTTATAAATTACACCATGGACAGGATTAGAAATGAGTATATCAGAGAGAGACAGCTCAGGATGAGTAGTTTGGAGACAAATTTAGAGAGGCAGGGCTGAGATGCTTTGGACATGTGCAGAGGATGGATAGTGGATATGCTGGACAAAAGATGTTGAATATGGAGCTGCCAGGCAGGAGGAATAGACTCCCAAGATGATTCATAAATGTAGTGAATGAGGACATGTAGGGGGTTAGTGTTACAGAGGAAAATGTAGATGGAGACAGATGATCCGCCATAGAGACCCCTAAAGTAAGCGGCTGAAAGAAGAAGTAGAGTATTATAAATTATATTTGATGATTTCAAAATAAAGAATGTCTAGAAACTCTGTTTTTATGCTGTTTAATGCTTAAGTCATAGACAGTATCTGTTTCTTGTAGGTCATAATCCAGAGGAGAAGCCACCGTCGCCTGTGTCAGTGTCAGGATCGACACTCACGTCACACTCAGCCAGAGCTCTGGACCCCTCCGATATCTCCTACAGATCATATTTCACCAAGATCCAAGAAGAGCTCCGCCCTCAAAAGAGCTCCACTGTGAGTTACAGGATGTGTAATGATAAATGTATTGATAATGAAGCCAAAGGTAAGTAATTCTAATTTGTGTATATTATAGTCATTTCTTACATCTGTTTTTTTTTTCTCCCCTCTTGTTCTCCACTCACCAACTTCTCTGTCCTCTCCTTTCTCCAGGAGCTGGCTTCCATCAGAAGGCGTGAGCAGCTGGTGAGGGAAGCTATAGTGGGGAAGAGTCCAGGGGTTTACAGCCAGCTCTTCAAAAGGTACAAACAAGCAGCATGCACTCCACTGCACTCCATTGCTTAATTTCAAGTGGGCACTTTGAGCTGGTCCAAATTGCTTTAATTGGACCACTTGTCCAAACTGTGCTTTGATGGTTTGTTTTGAGTCATTGTTTGACATTGAGGGTGAAGTGGCAGGTGCCCAAATAATTTGTATCTAACCGTTTGTTAATATGATGGGTTCTTGTTAGAGGTGCACTCCACTCACTTGTCCTAAAGTACACCTGTTGCCAGATATGAAGGATTGGCTGCATATTTTATTCATGCGGACTGTTTAGCACTGTAATGTGTGTGAACTTGTGCTGGCGAAGAAAAGCCCTGAATCATTACTTCCTTTTTGTTTTCCTCAGTTCTGCTCAACCAGCGCCGTCATCTGTGCATAATGATGATTCTGGTAACCTTTTTCATGAGGACAGCGGGTAAGTACAAGTGAGGCCAGATGTTACTGTATGAAAATAACAGATACAGTGATCAAAGTTAGATATGATATCACTCGGCGCATGATTGGTAAATTCATAAAAATGGCTTATTGATTTATTTTGAGGTGAGAGAAGCCAGAGGAAGTCTTGTGGTTTTATTAAAAACAACCATGAGCTAAAGATTTAGGAGCAGGAAACGACCTTAGTGGTGGTACCCTTGACTCCCGAAGCCTTTTTTTTGCGGCATTACTTGTCTTTTATCCAGCTCAGTTTACAGGTTCAAGCCACGCTGGGAAAAACACACACATCCCACACACGCACAGACAGACACACACACACAAATACACCCACTCATAAATTCAGATTTTATTGCCTCTGCTGCTATTTAACTCCCCTGTGTGTACACTTACACCCAATAAACCTGTGTACTGCGCAAATAAGTATTTAATCAGGTACCCCATAATAAGTGTGATGTGCACACAAATGGGAGCCATCAATTTAGTTCGTGGTTTTTTTTTCCAAAAAAATATGTCATTTAAGATACATGCATAGAAACTGTCAAAATTAATTTGTTCCCTTCGGGCCCTCGTCTTCAGAAGGCAGGTTTCATCAAACTTGTTGAAAATCTGCAGGTTCTGTCATCGCGGTGTGAGTAATACATGCCTCCAGTGTGTACAGTAGGCATTACTCACCCGCTCAGTAATTCGATGCAGGATTCCAGACATCTGTCTCCTTGTTGGCACCGCTCTTAATAGGGATGTGTCTTTACCTGTGCGTGCTCATGTTGTTACTGTGTCGTGACTTGTGTATGCATTTGTATACATCCACATTGTATAGCTTCTAGCTAAATGAAAAATCTGTACCTGAGTACTTATTATTGCAGTATTGATATTACTGATGAATACTGTCAGTCTCTGCAGCAGTGGTTTACGTCACATTCTGCCTGAGACTCATTTTCAAGCTCTTCTATTCGTTTCATTTGTGTCATTTCACTTTTTTGTTTTATTACCTGCGTAACAACCATATGTTTGTGTTGTTGCTCCCATTACACCTGCCACTGTATGAACTTCCTTTCCTCTGCTTGTCTCTCTCTCTGTTTTTGTCTATCCTTCTTGCCTCTCTTTTGCATTTGACAAACAGCTCGGATGATTCTCGTGCCAGCTCAGCTTTGTCTGTGCCCAGTTCAGCCGGTGCCTTCTCTGGTTTAGCAGAACCACTACATGTCTCAGTCATGGGACAAGCTTCGGAGACACTTAAAGGTTACAAAGTAATTTTTTTTATCTGTTGTATATATATATATATCTGTATCTATTTATGTTCTATATGGAAAGAAAATATTTTTACATTTATAGAAGCCAAGGAAGTGGTGGTTTAATATGCATCTCATTCTAAAGGAACATTTTAAATAAAGTATTATCTTTTAGTATTTTACTTTTGGTAAAAACATTCATTAGATTAAAAGGTTCAAAATGTGCTTTTTGTTGTAAATGTGCTTTTTCATTTGATGTTCTTATTAAATGTGACTAAAGTTTTGAATAAAGAGTTCAGTGTTTGTAAACATAATCCTGATGACCCAAAAACTCAGGCTTCAGACTGCTCTCAACAGCTTTTTTAAAAATCATTTTCTGAGCTGGTGTGACACAAATTTCTTTATATACTAGTCAAATAATGCCCAACCTGAAAGAGCTGTGTCTGAAATGAGGTGACAGGGCTTTCGAGCAGTGGGGTCTTTTTTGGAAGCCAGTTGAGGGGCAGCCAATCAAAAGAAAGCAAGCTTAAAGAGACGGGAGCTGGAAATAAGTGTGACAGGTATGACAGGTTATAACAGGTTTGTTTACTGTCTGTGGCGAAAACAGTAAATCTAATGATAAAATAATCAAGTTGGCTTGCTGAACTTCTAAAGATTGTCGATTGATTATTGATTTCAGACCACGTTCCATCCAGCCAAACACCTAATGACCCCCATCCAGGAGCAGATCAACTAGCTGCAGCTGTGTCCCCCTCCTCTGATCAACGCCCAGGGTCCAACGTTAAGCCCATCCTGCCCCCAATCCCCACTGGGCGCAGGACCCCTGCAGCACCCAACCTGTCTCCTTCGCCCAGCCCCAAACCAGGAGTGGAAGAGGAAGGAGACGCAAACGTGGAGGGATAGCTTTAAAGGGTTTTTCATTTCTGGCACCTAAACAAAGCAATCAGTTTTTGTAAGAGTATGATTTTGTAAGCATTAGATAAAAAAAAAATGAGAAGAAAAAGTTGAAGAATATGTGAAAGTACATAACTTAAAATAAAAGCTTGTATTCTGACAGTGTAAAAGTCTGAAGTAAACCACAAAACCACATTTGTTGCTTTTTTTCCGTACACAGATTGTGACGGGATATGTCGAAGCCAAACACTTTGGGTTAGATTAGCCTGTCACTCATGCTGCTGCCTGTTTATATATTTAGATATACTTCATCGATTTATACTCAATATGTTGTTTATCATGAGTGATGACACAGATTACTCCACACATGGTGACATTATTATTACTGCTGTTGAGGACACATTATTCTTCACACTCGCTCACTGATTGGAAAGCGTGTTTTTCATGCATGATAAATATGATGTCTGGATAAGAAGCAGTTCTTTTTGTCTTCTCGTGTTAACGTTTACATATCCACAACAGGGATATCTGTTCATCTTTGAAAAGTTTATATATACAAACTATGCAATAAATGTTATTTCTTCATATGATATTAATATTCTTGACAGTGTAATAGTAGCATTTTATTTCCTACTGTTCGGTAATCTCATCAAGTACAATTTGGCATCTCGATACTGCTCTTTGTGTAGCGTGGAGCTCTTGTCATTGGATGATAAATATATCATTAATCTTTATCTCTTCTGATGGGATTATTTATTTGGCTGAAAATGCATTCATATGGAAGTTGTTGATAGATATTAAGCAGTCCACCATCATAAACATGCTACTATATTTTAACTGTGTGTGTGTGTGTGTGTTGCATGCAGCCTTGCGTGCACCAACATGTTTGTGAGTTTGGCACAGTGTCTATTAGTGAGTCATAGTAAATAGAAATTGCCATTCGTCACAGATGTGTGCATTGCTTATTTAACTGGTCCCTCAGCCAGTCTGCTTGTAGGTAAAAGTGAATTTGCACACACTGTATGCAGGTTTGGTCTCTTGGGTTGTACATGTGTGTGCAGCGTGTGGACAGTGTGTGTTTGCTCACACACACACACACAGAACACCTGGCTATCCATCACTTTCTGTCTTCCTCTCATGCAGCAGATGTTGCAACTCTGTCATAATTCTTTTGGAAGTTTGAAGCCAGACTGTGTCTTTAGGGCCCCTGGAGGTCTAACCTACTTACTCTGCAGTTGGCACCTCACTATAGCTAATCGTGACCTAACATGTTGTTTTCCTGTGCATTAACATTACATTAGATTCGACTGTGCACATGATATGTAAGGTATGCAGAGCCGCGTGCAGCTCTTTAAAGTGAAGTTTGAAATGAGGTGAGAATGAGGGAGTGGGAAGCTACTTCCTGTCTTGATCTATGCCTTTGTTTGGTGCCTACCTGTTCACAGCATTAGACAACATGCCTTACATATTTTCTCGCCCTTTTTTTATTCTGACAGCAAGGTAAATCTACTCTAAATATGCCTTTTAAAGGGCTATACAGTTTATCTGTGATGATTCTATAAAAAGTAATCCTCATATAATATTGTCTGTATTACCAGAGAAAGCTTAAAAAGGATGCACTGTGTCCTTTTAGAGGTGGTTCATTGGGTAGCATGTGCCCGGTGCTGCTTGCCTCACTGTCTACTGAAGCACTTGTCTTCT
This sequence comes from Benitochromis conjunctus, assembly GCA_015052645.1. Classification (NCBI taxonomy): domain Eukaryota; kingdom Metazoa; phylum Chordata; class Actinopteri; order Cichliformes; family Cichlidae; genus Benitochromis; species Benitochromis conjunctus. The sequence goes on from VOQK01002666.1 coordinate 15,601, forward strand.
TTCACTTCACCAGCTGCTGGAAGATAAACATGTCACATGCTTTCATCTTGGTGCTTTTATAACTCCTCAAGACACAAACAGTTTTTGTGACCGCGTTTTGTGGCAGACACAACGACCTGCATCGGAGATTTATGTCTGGAGGAAAGAGAGAGCGGTTATGGCGATAGATATGCAGAAGCACGTTATCAATTTTCACAAAGCTGAAATAGGCAATGTTATGAATTAATTTTTTATGATATTTGTAAGACTCGAGCAATGAATGGAGAGAGAGTTAATCTATATTTTAATTCCAGAAAGAATGTTGTGAGAAATAATGGAAATTGGAAGCAGCATGGCATCAGAGTGACTGACGTACTAAAACTGCATTATAGTCTTGGAAAGTTATGTTTTGCCTGAACAAGTTTGATAGAAATAACACCGTATAGAGGTTTAATAAAAAGAAATATAGTTCTGTGCAAAAGGCTCGAGCAACTGTCATTTTTTGATATTTCGGAAGGAAAGTGGGAAACAGGTGCAACGATTTATTGAAATGTGTAAGCATACGTGCAAGTGAATGATATAAGTCAAAAACAGAGTTTACAATTCTAACGATATTTCATATGACCACCTTTATTCTTCAACACAGCCTGCACTTTTTCATGCTCTTCAGTTTTTTTGTATTTTCTTTCAGTAGTATTCAGGAATTGTTCTCCAAGCTTCTCGAAGAACTTTTAAAGTTCTTCTTTGGATTTTGTTCCATTTCCTGTCAAGATGATCCCACACTGCTTCAATGAAGTTGTGGTCCTGGCTCTGGGGAGGTCAATTCATCACTGATAGTGTTCCTCTGAGTGTTTTTCTATCCAGGTATGCTTTTACTGCATTGTCAATGTTCTTGAGATCAGTGTCATGCTGAAAAATGACGCTTTTGCAAATAAGATTGTGTTATAAGATGTTATTAAATAAATTTCTTTGTTTATTATTCCATCAATTTTGATTTTCCATCAACTTTCAGATCCTGTACATATGCTGTTTTTAAGGACACACAGCATACTGTGCTGAGATATGCCAAGTCTTTAGCCAGTTGTTCTTTGAGAATCACCTTGTTCCAAAAACACATTCTTATGCCTGTCAAAGTCTGTTATCTTTTGCATTACTCATAGATTTATCTAAAGACATATTTTTGCAGTAGGCTGCTAGTAACACTGGTTCATCCGTTCTGTTAGATGCCTCTTTTTATGGTTAACTTGATTCGTAGATCAGTATTAAGAGGCTTAACGCAGTGTTTCCCAACCACTGTGCCGCGGCACATAGGTGTGCAGTGAGAAAGGTGGAAGATTACCGGGTTCTATCTGATTAGTACTCTAAGCGACCCGTCGTAACGGGCAGAACAATTACATTCTCTTCCACTAGAGGGCAGTACAACTACCTGCTCTAACTAAATGGGTTACCAACTGCCAGTAAAACTGAACCAAACCGAACCAGTTCCGCTATGCCTGGTGCGTGGGGAAAACTTATCAATATGCTTTGTGTGACATTTTTGTTTGGAGGTGTGCCGTGGAAAACGCTGGCTTAACAAACACAAAAAACATTCTTATGAAAATGGTCAGGTGTGTGGAGGGGACTGAAAATTAGTGAAAAAGCAGGCAATGCCTAAGGAACCAATTTAGAAAGACCTTCAGAAAGCCTGGAGAACTATTGTTAAAGAAACCTTAAAACACCATGGCTGGCTCAAGACCTTTGCACAGCTGCCATGCTGTGTTGTGCTATACTATATGAGTGCTGTTATAAATATAAATTCTATATACAGTGTATAACTGTACTATAAATGATAATAATCTGCAGTATCTTTAGATTCATTTTATGTGTGAGTCTGTATTCAGGGTGTAAATTCTGTACCCAGTAAAGCAAAGAAAAAACATTAATGGTAGGTTTACTTTATTGTGCGTACAGTAAGCGGATCCCTTAATTGCATAAACACTTTTAATATTTCTATTAAAAATGCAAAAGTTATTTATATGCAAATTAAGTATCCAAAGTAATGTTTTCACTACTAAATTTTTACTCTTGGGAAGACAAAAAAAAAAAAAATCTCAGAAATGTTTGTGCTATAAAGTGATGGTCTTTCGACAGCTCGTGTATTCAGTCATGTTCAGCAGTCAGCTTCAGTTAAATATAATGATCCACTCACGTTGCCGGAGCTATTTCCACACTCCATTTCACTGTGCCAACACAGGATAAAGCTCCGGCTGAACTTTCCTGTCATTCTCGCCTCAGAATTGAAGCGAGTTTTTTTTTTGAATTTTTAAAAAGGCAATCAAAATTGCATCGGTGGGCCCAGTCGGTGGTATTCTGTTCAAATATATTGCTGTTGTTCTAAGTCAAACACAGATTTAGAGCTTAACTTTTCCACAGTCCACCAGTTTTGACTTCTTTTCTGGGCCCTGCAGTCATATACAGACACCAGGCCTTCTGATCAAGTGGACGCAACAAACACTGAGGCTTACGAGCTGCTACAGTATTTCCAAAGCTAATACCCCAGCTTTAGAGTGACAGAGATTTGTTACAAGATACAGGGCAGTAGCTACAGCTTACTGAGGGTTTTCCTTGTGAAATGTCTTGTGAAACAGATATAGGGCGGATTATGAGGCTTAGAATGGACTTGAAAAATAGTCTGAAAACACAACAAGTGCACCTGTTACTAACGCACCTTCGCAGTGTTCAGTAAGATGAAGGAGCAGGAACACACCTACTCATTTCACTGAATTCATCTCTGTTAAATGAGTGGGTGTATATTCAGTGTATACAACAATAAAATATTATTCTCCATCTTTCATGGTTTTCAGCACAAAACCAGCTGTTGGTTGTCTTTTGTTTCTTTCTTTTTTTTTCCTGCTGGACTTTCTCCCAACATAAGTACTAATTGTGTTACACCTGATATAGAGGTGCTGCCATTTGTATGCTTACATTAGTGATTATTTTTGTGTAATCCTTTTTGACAGTACCTTGAAAAGGAAACGAGTGACTGCTTCGGGGAAGGACTGTGAGGACGGACAGGTCCGTGTTGTTTTGGATTAGTGCAGAACTTGCTGTTTTGACTACGTTTCCTGGAAGTGCCTTATAAATGGACTTGCTGATTGTCGAACATATGATTGAAACCACCTTTCCTTACCTATAAAACCTTAAATAGTGATCATTTAAGGTGTCTCCGTTCATAACCAATCAAAGAAGCCCTTTTTCTTTTCGTGGGCTTTGACTTGAAGTGCTCATCTTTGCTTGCCAAATATTTTCTTTTAGTATGTAATCTGCCACTTCATAAGCATGAATGATGCTTCACCTCAAGGGTAAGAGCTGCAGATTGGCAACTGTAAGAATTTGGCAGAGACGTAGTGTTTCAGCAGGAACACTTTGGATTTATCTGTGCAACCTTTCTCCGTGTGTACTTGTGTAGAGGATGTTTGAATAGGTCAGGGTGGTGATATAATGAAAGCTTAAATGAAGCACACACCTCTGCATTAACTCTGCCGCATGATGTGGCGCCATACTCTGTAACTATGGCAACGGCACTCTGCACTCCTCCTCCTTATGTGCATCAGTTCGTGTGTGTGTGTGTGTGTGTAACTCGTCACTGTGTTCCCTGCAGACAGATTAATTCCCTGCCAGATTCATTCCCTGTCAACTTGCTGAAACAAAAAGTTTCTGTTTTAATTAGTTCGGTGCAGTGTCTCGCTTCATCCGTCTATCTGGAAAGTGTCTCGCTCACATTCACCGTCTCGCTCTTTCTCCCCGCCTTCACTCTTCCTCTTGGTCTCTAGTGTAATTAAAGACAGTCAGGGCAGATAATAGAACCGTAATAGTGTGTAATTGCAATAATCAATACAGAGTGCAAACTAAGGAACTCACTATTCTTCAGTATAGAGATATACAGAGAGGTGGGAGGATGTCTCTCGCAGCAACCGCCCACTTGAAATTCAGTCATTAACTGCTCGTTTATAATGCATTTGATTAGAAAAAAGCACAAAAAAGCATTTACAATGGACAAAGCATTATATTCATTGGACACTTTCTTAGGTACACTAGTTCAACACCTGGTTAAAGCATATATCTAATTAGCCAATCACACGCCAGCAGTTCAAATTCATTTAGGCATGTAGACATGGTCAAGAGGCTATGCTGAAGTTCAAAACAGACATCAAAATGGGGAAGAAAGGGGATTTAAGTGACTTTGAGTGTTTCAGACATTGATTATCTACATTTTTTACAGAGAATGATCTGAAAAGGCCTCCTGGTTTGGTGATTTCCTTTGATTTCTGCTGCAACATTTGGATGGTAGGGCCAGTAAAACAACATGAAAGCATGGATCCATCCTGTCTTGTATCAACAATTCAGGCTGCTTGTGATTGTGTAATGGTGTGGGGAATATTTTCTTGGCACACTTTGGGCCCCTTAGTGCCATCTGAGCATCATTAAATGCCACAGTCTACCTGAGTATTGTTCCTGACCATGTCCATCCCTTAATGAGTACAGTGTACCCATCTTCTGATGGCTGCTTGCAGCGGGATAATGCACCATGTCACAAAGTGTGATGCTGTCATGACAGCATGGATCAAAATCTCAGAGGAATATTTCCAGCAACTTGTTGAATCGCTGCCATGCAGAATTAAAGCAGTCCAGCCCGATCCCAACAAGGTGCACCAAACAAAGCAGCCACTGAGTGTAATTCAATATGGCTCTTTCTCTAATCTTTGAGATACTGTCAGTAGAGCAACATTCAATATTATTCAATCCATCCATTCGCTTCCGCTTATCCTTTTCAGGGTCACGGGGGGCGCTGGAGCCTATCCCAGCTGTCTTGGGGCGAGAGGCGGGGTACACCCTGCACAGGTCGCCAGTCTGTCGCAGGGCTAACACACATAGACAGACATAGATAGACCATTTGCACTTACAGTCACCCGCATTCACACCTATGGGCAATTTAGTGTTTTCCAATTAACCTGTCCCCACAAACTGCATGTCTTTGGACTGTGGGAGGAAGCCGGAGTACCCGGGGAGAACCCACGCAAACACGGGGAGAACATGCAAACTCCACACAGAAAGACCCCGGCCTGATGGTGGAATTGAACTCAGGACCTTCTTGCTGTGAGGCAACAGTGCTAACCACCGTGCCACCGTGCTGCCCCATTATTCAACATACTGAGCCAAATATATTTATTCATGCCATGTACTAGCCAATAAGATGAAAAAACTGACAATGCCAAGGCTGTAAATATAAGCCTACAGCCATAGGCCAGTTAGCTAACCATAGCCTAGCTTAGCTTAGCCTTGCTAATTAAAAATGCAAACTGAGGAGGAGGAGGAACAGCTAGACAAAAAAAAAAACCTAACGTACAGAATTTATAATTTGGTATTTTGAACTACACATTTGGAGCTTTAGTTCTTCTGTTACCATTAAACTACATATAAACCATTTTACAGATATAGACAAAAAACTACAGTCGTAGCATAGCATAGAAACGTTTCAAACACAAGCTGAATTTTTTTTTTTTTGATGACATCAAAAATTTGATCGAAGTCAATTTTGAATTTTCATGTAATTTTGAAAGCAGTAGGCTAATAGGGGCCAAAAATGTAAAATATCAAGCTATATTACTTCATGTTTATGATGTTGTTAATATCAGGATTGTACAAAATATTACACAGATATTATATATCTGTGTACCCTTCTGCGTCACTTGCAGCGGTAAGAACGGCTTCAGCCGTTCATTCCAGCCCTAACCATAACCTTAACCATAACCTTAACCTTAACCCTATCACAGTGTTTTCCAAAGTGATTCAGGATCAGAACGTAAAACACAATTATAGATTCATTCCAACCGGTTCGTGTAACATACCGACGATTTATTACATTCGACACGTTGGGATGAGAACGTGTTGTCCCATCCTATTTAAACCATCATATGCTGCAAAGAGTCCTGGGTTCAATGAAAAGTTGAATGCAAATAGCTATTTTTATCTATGTGTGGGACACACATTCATTTTTAGACGAGCACTATATGTGTAGTGTATAAATTCTGAAATTGTAGACATTTATTAGGTCATCATCATCATAGTTGATCATACAAAGTTTTGTTGATAATTTCCACCAGCAGTTCATTTTTCCTCCCTCAAATGCAGACGCTCATAGTGGAAACTTTATCACTGAGTGTTGTGAATGGCACCACGTAAGCAAAATGACATAAGAGTACTTTTTTTGTGTGCTTAAATCTTTCAACTGTTAGATATCTCTACAAATATTTGGTATGACAGGCCGTCACAGCAAAAAGTGAGAAAAAAAGACTAACAGAGGGATAAAAAAAACCAAACTTGCATGGGCACACACAGATATTTGTCTTTCTCCTTCTGATGCTTATCTGGCTACACTCACCCTCGGGCGATGGTTGAGATGAAGGGAGCGCTCAACAGGTAGAGGTGGACATGCCCAGGCAAACACCCTCTCTGAAACAATACTGCCCCCTCCAGGGTGGGCTGACCTCACCTGGAAACTGGGAAATAAGTGCCTTGGAGGTAGCAGAGCGCCAGCTGTGCTGACCAGGAAAAGGAAAATTAGATAATCAGATTTTGTCTTTTTCTATGATTGTGTGTGTGTGAGGGGGAGAGAAAAGGAGGGAGAATGTGTGAATGTGTGCCTTATCAGATCTTTCCCTGGTTTTTAAGGGTTTTGACTTTTGATCATGCTTTGACCTTTGCGTTGATGTCGATTCACCAAAGCGTGATGACAGCAGTTTTCTTTTTATAAACCCTTTATCTCCTCTCCCACATAGTGACTCATCCCTGTATCTTAGTTTTTGTTTTGTTTTTTTGTCCTTTCTCTCCATCTCATCTCTTTCTCCAGATGCTATTCCCAGTCTGTTTCTCCTCTTACTGTACATGTTCATGTTTTCTCGATCACTTCATTTCTGTCTCCCATTGAGAGGAAAATGTGGGAAGCATTCTGCCATAGCGGGAGTATTACCTGACACGCCATATGTTAGAAATGACCTTATTCCATTGTTCGCTCTCTTTTTATACCTCTGTTATAGTCATTTTCTCACTGTTTTAGTTCTCTGTGTTTCATCAGTAGTTACTTTTCCATGTCAGTGTTTCTCTAGACTCGCTTTGGTATTTGATTTACCGTTCACAGCATCTCCTTCTTTTAATACCTCGTTTTTCCTACCCTCTCCTTTCCCAGGCGTTGTTGCCTTGTACTTCCACCGCCCATGAAATCGAGTGATCTGAATGTTTCCTCTTCATAGCATCCTGAGGAGGAATAGACTCTCCAACAAATTGCTGTCCTCGTGCCCCCAACTGTGCCATGCATATTAAATTAGGTGCATTTCAAAGGGCAGGCGCACTGGGGGAGAGGAGTCAAATAAGACGATTACAGCAGAGGGAGGACAGACAGAGGTGGATTAGGAGGACAAAGGTAATGTGACTGTTGTGAAATGCCCCAGGTGTTCCTGGTTTGAAGGCCTTCACCTTACCATATGCTCAAGTTTTAATGAATGTGTGATGTA
>VOQK01002666.1:23149-35661 GCA_015052645.1 Benitochromis conjunctus
GTGTGATGTATTTACTTCTGGCTAGTCGGTGTTTATATAAGTTAGTGATCAAGCTTGATGCACAGAAATGCGGTCAGTTTATGAATTTTACCTTATTTTGTTTTTGCAAGCATCCAAACGTTGTAAAGGTAATTAAATGTCAAAACTACCTGTAGTTAATGAAAATACACGCACTTTGTACCCCCACATATCTGTTGGCTGACATGTTTCCATGCAAAAGATACTTTCCTGAATTTTTATGTGCACACTTACTTTGTGTAATGCACATAAAGCAGTAGCCTTCATAGTGGCAGTCCGCCCCCAGCCATTTTCCATTCCACTGAATACTGCTGCAGAGCTCCAGTGACCTGCTCACTGCAGACATACAGCAGACTTGTCTCTGCATGTGTGTGTGTGTGTGTGTGTGTGTGTCTCATCTCATAACCGTGGCTAACATTCAATATTGTACAACACAAGACAAGACACATTCCACTGAGTTCACAGCCTGGCTGATGAAGGAAGGGCATTTACATGCATACACTACACACAGGATCCTCGGATGTGCGCCAATAACCTGGGCAAATACATGGTAAACATTCAGCCTTCAGAGTATTAACATAACCATAACTAATAGCTCAAGTCAAGATAAACAGTTTAGGCAAGAATAGAGATACGTTTGGTGATGTGGTGTGTTGTTCTAATTTACCTAACAATCTTCTGGAATAAACAAAACAGGCAAATGATTTGCCCTAATAGCTATATACTGATATTGGTACTGATATCAATATATCAGTAAACATTCTCTAAACGTACAGTATGGTAGCTATGTTGAAATGCAAAAAAATGATGGGGTCTTTGCTTATCAGCTTTTTAAAAAGTACTAAGTTTCTTAATCTAGTATTCTCAATCTCAATCTAGTAATCCAGTATTAACAGCAACCATTTTTAACAGTTCAATCATTTCACATGTTGAGTATTCAGTGAAAAAAAGCTCTGTCCTTTTCTGTCATATGTGTTCTTCAAAAGTTGCCCTACCTTAGATCCTGACAGTACTGTCTTACAGGTCATCAGGCTGATCAAGTTTAATTAGGAGAATTGAGCTAAAATTCCCCCATTTTTTTCCACAAGCATCATCATTTCACTGAAACACCTGGAGCTTAACCTCAGTTTTTGTGCTTTGCAGCCAAATAGTTGGCCTGCCAAGTGAAAGCAGGATGTCTGTCTGGAGGAAGGTGTGAAACATGCAGGCACCCTGGCTGATAAATCAGGCAAAAAATAACTCAGCACGAATGTGAATAAAGGTGCATACAGACAACACAGTGATTATCGTTTCTCATCTTCATATTTTGGACTGATTTTTTTCCCCCCTCAAGCAAAGCATCATTATTATATATTCACAGTTAAAATCCTCTCTAGATGTTATTCAGACAAGTTTAGTCCAATGCTGTGTGCGTGCTCAAGTATAAAGTGAACAAAGAGAGATGTTTGAAAGCCGAGCATGACATCAGGCAGCTTGATTCTGTAATAATTCTCTCGAGCTGTGATACTGGAGATGATTACAACATTTCAATCAGCAGAAATCCTTTTTTCTGAGTGACAGGCTCAGTCATGCAGACAGAAATATCCTCTTTCTGTACCTGATGAATTCAGAAAAGTTGCTCAGTGTCTTGCCTTCTCTTTAGGTATAAAATGACACTCATTCTCTGCTTTCAATCACTACCCAAAAGTCTGTAAAAGATTCAAAATTTCAGTGTGGACAGCTGCTGCACTTTGACCTTCTGAATTTGTGTCATTCCTAAAAATCCCATAATCATATGAACTATGTCTCAACATCAGAAAAGCATTCCTCTTTCCTGTAATACAAAGCATTGTCTTTTTTGAATCAGCAAACATGACATTGTAGATTTTCATGATCTTCTGCTACTTTGTATAAAGGCTGTACTTATTGAACTTACTGTAGAATCTCTATATTGCTGTACATATTCTACAGTCACCAACATTTTGTGTACCAGATGGCTTTCTAACATTTTATGTCATCTATAGAGTCATGGCATTGTGTACTGTAGCTGAATAACATTTGTAATAACACATCTGCACCATATATTTCCTTGCTAATTTTAATCTGTTTGAAGTTTCTATATGTGAGATAATCATGATAACTCTGTCATGGATTGCAGATTAAAGGAAAAAATGGAGACTCTTGGGGCAGACTTGCTTGAGAAGAAAATTCACCTTTTATTAGGTAAGTGGAAAGTCCATATAAAGAATCAAAATGCAGACTGAATGCCGGGAGGAAACCACAAGGGAAGGAACATAGGTAACACTAAATAGACACTCTGACAACTGAACAAAAGAAAGGCATGACTTTAAATACTCGTGGAGGTAATGTGGGAAATTGGAAACAGGAGGTCAACAAGGAACAGCTGAACATAATCAAGAAAGGGCACAGACACAAAGCAAAACTAGAGACAAAACACGGGAGCTGATAACCTATTAAAGTAAAAATAGAAGTACCGGATAAAACAGAAGTAAGCGTGACCTACCAATATTCCAATTTACTCTTTAAGAACTGTACCTGACTCAATCCAAAGTATTTTCAAAATGAAAAGAAACTAATGAACAATTTCACAAAAACTGGAGTAAGTTGCAGAATCTTCTCCCATGTAAACAAAAATAAAGTGCTTTACCAGAAAGAGGTACAGACAATTAACTGATATAGAGTTGCTGTACACCCACTTTTTACCAAACAAAACCTTCTACATCAGATTTATGGAACAAAACAAATATCAGCTACTTACATAATTTTTCAATACTGTATAACTTCACCAGATAACAGAACACTGACACTTTTATCATCTCCATAACTGTCCTTGTAATGCTTTGATCCTTTGCTAAACTTTGTGTCTTCACTAACAGTGAAGCGCCTCCATGCTAATGACATATTAGCATGTGGTTGTGCGTGAAATGCACCTGCTTGTAATGGGACTGGTTGATCAGTGCATGTCTGCTGCTAAGTAACATTCATTAAAGTGCTTCAAACCAATATTTGTCAATCAAGTTTGTCTCTAGGTTTACGGTCATACCACCTTAAGCGCCCCTGATGTCAGAAAGTAAGCAATATTGGGCCAGGTTAGTACTTGTATGGGAAACAGCCTAGGAATTCAAAGTGTTATAAGGTTATTGGGGGGGGCTGTGGTTCAGGAGGTAGAGCAGGTCATCTACTTGTTGGAAGGTTGGTAGTTTGCTCCCTGGTTGCTCCAGTGTGCATGCCAAAGCACCCTTGAGCAAGATATTGAACCCCAACCTGAGATGTACTGGATGTGTGTGAATGTCACATCAAAAGCACTTAGAAATAGAAAAACATGCTTATATGAATTTGTGTGAATGGGTGACTGAGACATGTTGTACGAAGTGCTTTGAGTGCTCAAGTAGAGTAGAAAAGCGCTATTTAAGCACCAGTCTATTTAATTACTACAAGTCAGTATTACCTAATTTGAGATTAAGGCATTTTTATTTTAATAAATCCCATCTGCATGAGAGCTGCAGTAAAAGTGTCTGTAAAGCATCTGCTTTGCTAAAACAATCAAATATGCATGTCATATCATAAGGTGCGCTCCCTTTTACGTGCAAATGCCTTTTCCACACTGCACACTCTGCCCAGTCAGCTACGACTGCAGAGCAAACATAGAAACATCAGTTATGATCAATTGAGTTAAGGCGACACAAATGATGATAACATAACCATTGTTGATTCTCTTATCAGTATTTTGGCACTGGCCAGTGTGGGAAGGCTGCAGTTTTAGTCCAAAATCCTCATGTTGTACTACGTATATCTTTCTGGTATGATTCACATTTCCCTTTAGCTTTCTTTATTGACGTTTCTCTGACGGTGTGCCTTCCTGAGTGCGGCGACTTGTTCTGTTCATTATTTTGACAGACTTTGCCAGTTTCAGAGACACACTTACCGCTAATTCTATGAGCCCAGACTTCTGCTGCATCTCAATTCTCTGCTCTGCTGTGGCTTGTCCCAGCAAACCAGCTATCGTGCTCTGACTGCTGTTTCCTTCTGTTACCATGACAGCCCATATCTCAGTCAGTGGCAGGAAGTCGCACGGTTTATGAAATGAGTTTATCATGACAAAAACTATCCGTAAGAGCCGAACGCTGCATGTGGAGGCACAAAGGGTGTGTGTGTGTGTGTGTGTGTGCTTGTGCTTTTATCTGTGTTTTGTCACACTGTGGCTTTTCTGTGTATAAGCATCTCAGGCGTGTGTGTACATGCATTCATGTGTTTGTACGTATGTTTGTACTGCTAAAAGGCTTGGCACAGAGCAGACCTTTTGTAGTTGGCAGCAGTGGGCACTCTGCCCAGCTTGTATGGCTTATGGATGTGAGTCAAAATTGCATTAGCCTCCAGCCAAAGAAAGGCTGCCCATCTTCCTGGTGTGAACCTCCAACAAACGTGCCAACGCTGACAGCATTAAACAGAAACTGATACGAGCATCAAATCTGTCTGACACGTCTCACGCTGTCAGCCTATCAATAATTACATTAATGCCACACAAAAGGAGGCAGGGAACCAAATGAAATAGCAGCATGGGGAAAACAAGCCTCAGAGGCCGATTTCACACTGCAGCAGCAGGTGATATGTCCTGATTTTGAAAGTTTAATTGTAAAATATAGTAAAATGTAGGTGGTCAAAGTTTTGGTCACAGTTTCTAATACATTTATTTAAAAAAAAAAACACCTTGCCTTCATTTTGAGCTCAAGCTAATGGCGCTGCTCTAAAATACCCACCAATTAAACTGAGCACTGCATAAAGCAATAGTTCTGAATTTCAACTCAAACCCTCAGCGGAACATAATTAAAGCGCTATGTGAGAAATTGCACAATTAAAGGGGTGCCTTACAACCAGCGGCTAAAACGATGTTTGATTCTCATAGTTTCTGTGATGGAGCCAGTGGAGCGAGAAAAGGAGGTGGAGAAATGAAGATTTCAGAAATGCATTAAATGTGTATTTGATCAAATTAGAAGTAGAAGCTCCTTGAAAAGTTGCCACGAGGCATGAATGGTGAATGACCAAGGCGCTTTCAAAAAGAATATTAAAAGGTAATTATGTCTACTTGTATTTCACATATTGGGAGTGGCCTCGGTGCTAACGCTGTAGTTACAGAGCTGATAGGGCCTGTAGAAAAGACAACTGTTACAAAAGATGTCTGCGTGGCTTTTAATTTCACCTTTTTCCCATTTGGAGAAAAGAAGAAAGGACTGAAACATGAGTTTAATCCCATTTTTAAGGAGGCTGCTGTAAATCCCGGGATTTGATTACCCACGATTGATATTTGTAGTGGGCTGTCAGTAGTGTGGCTTCCAAGGAACGAACTCCAGAAACACGTGCATACATATTAACATTAAGTTAATTAACTGCCTGTGTGTGCACTTTTTATTACCTTCCATATGTACTCGCGGTTCACCTACACACCTTATCGTAACTCAACCCAACTCTACGCTCCTTTCTTCTGAACTCCTGATGGCTTTGTTCCTTTGTTTTGCTTTCGTCTGACTCCCTTTTTATTCTTTTGCTTGACTCCCAGTGTACATGATTGTTTTCCGGTTAGCCTACAGCGTAAATTTAATCAAAGCTTACTTTCATGCCAGCACCTCGTGTGACTTGGGGGGATTTTTAGGCCCACTTGCAGACGGAGTGTGATTAGCTGAGACAAGGTTGGTTAATACTCCCTATTTGAATACCCCCGACAGGTCGAAAACAGCTTTTTATTTCTAATCACACCTGCTGATGAAAGACAGTGGGGCTCATTCAACCATGATGCAATAGTGCTAAGGAAGGTATCAAGACTGTAAAGTCTTTAATGTTTGCGTAAGCTTACAGTGTAAGTTGTTGATGTAGTAAGCTTTTAGGATTTGTTCTCCTGGAACACTAAAGTTAAATTAGTATTAACATTAGTAGTAGAAGCCTGTCTTTATGCTGGGGCCCATTTTACAGTGTCAGAGGAAATCCATGATGTACAAGGATATATGCAGAGAGACATACCAAGAGTTGTCTTGACTGATGCACTCTCCTTGCCATGTGCTCAGGGTCAACATTAGGGCAGTGTGTAGCTCAGACACCCCTCAGGCCAAACTAGACTATAACTCCCTTTACTCTATGCTAGAATATCATTTCTCACGAAGAAGGATTCCCTGTTTAAATCCTGTTTTGTGCATGATAGGTGCACAAACTCTTGGTTTATTTGTTCCAGTGAGACTGAAGAGTGCACGTTTAAAAAGGAGCATAATAGTTTTGGTGTATTTAGAGCATGCAGTTTCATTTATGGATATAGAAGGAATTATTTAGATATTTCTTACAGAGGAGAATGAAATTCTGCTTATGTATAACTTTGCAGCTACTGGTTTAAATTGTTAAATGTACAACCCCCATTAAAAAGAAATGGGATGATGTGTTAAATGTAAATAAAAACAGAATGCAATGATTTGAAAATCTCATAAGCCCGTATTTTATCCATGATAGATTATGGAAAACATATAAAATGTTTAAACTGAGGCACTATTACTCTTACATGAAAAAATATTAGTTAATTTTGAATTTAATGGCAGCGAAAATTGTGATGAGCCAAGAAAAAGCTGCATGGGTAAGTCGTATTAAAGAGAAACAGCTGGAGGAACATTTTGCAACTAATTTGGTTAATTAGCAATATGTTGGTAACATTATTGGGTATAAAAAGAGCATCTTAAAGGAGCAGAGTTTGTTAGAGGTACAGATGGGCAGAGGTTTACTAATGTGCAAAAAGCTGCGTCTACAAATCGTGGAACAATTTCCTCGACCTAAAATTGCAAAGACTTTGAATATATCACCATTTACAGTACATTATTTCATCAAAGGTTTCTGAGAATCAGGAAAAATATAATGACATGGTCAAAATTAATATTGGAAGCCTGTGATCTTTGGGCCCTCAGGCGGCACTGCATCAAAAACAGGCGTAGCTCTGTCATGGAAATCACTGCATGGGTTTAAGAACACTTCCAGGAGTCATTGTCTGTGAACACAGTCCACCACACCATCCACCAATGCAGGTTAAAGCTCTATCATACAAAGAAGAAGTCATATGTGAAGAAATGCCACAATCTCATCTGTGCTAAAGCTAATTTAAAATGGACTAAGGCAAAGTGGAAGACTGTGGTCAGATGAATCAAAATTTTGTATTTCTTTTGGAAAACATCACTGCGTTCTCTAAGCTAAAGAGAAGATACACCATCTGGCTTGTTATCAGCACTCAGTTCAAAAGCCTGCATCTCTGATGGTATGGGGGTGCATTAGTGCCGGTGGAAGTCGAAAAGTACCATCAGTGCAGAAAGTTATATAGGCTCTCTGCGGTGAAGACCTTTAACCAACTAAACTTTTGTGCATTATGAAATGAAAATCAGAACAGGAGTGTTGAGCGTCAGTAAGAATGGGACAGTCTTGTCTGATATAGAAATCCTGGTCTCCTCAACTTGTCTTCTCAGTTCCTTGATGTTTACAGATTGTTGTAAAAAGAAGACATGATGGCCTTCCTGTCCATCGTTTTAAAATAACCAGGATCATATCTGATGAAAAGAAAGACCAGGAAAGTTATTAGCTAATACTTCTGCTAGCCGTAAGCTTAGCTGTAAAGTTAGCAAGGGGCATCTATATAGTAACTGTGATATGGGCTAGCAAAAAATTTCTATAGAGACACCAGCAGTTGACTCCTTAGAGTTGCTTATTACAGCTGAACACCAACCAAGACAACAGCATCAAATTGTCATCCAAAACAAAGAATCCAAATGAGCATTTGAGCCTTAATATGCTTTAAAGGGTGATTTTTAACTCACAGTTTTTACTGAGGGTGGAATGGAAGTGGTCTTCTGTGAAATGTATATTGTTGCCCTAAAGTTGGCCATTTTAATACTGGAGTTTATGGAGATAGCCTCACTCACAGTGTGGAGCCTCAAGTGGCTAAATAAGGAACTGCAGTTATTTGGTTCTTCTGTGTTTTCTTAATGTTTCAGCCCGAGACCTTTGCACTTGATCTTGCAGCTGCATGGGATGAGTCTTTGTTTGCATGTTTGCACTATTTCTACCACCTCGTCACAACAATTCCAAAAGCATTTATTTGGAAATCTTGTGGTGGTGATGAATATACTCTTTATAGATGTAAAAAGATAGAAATTACTTCAGCTGCCACTATAATTTTGCATCTTTGTGTCAGGCAGTAATGAATGGTTTCTAATAGTTAAATTACATGGATACATTGTACCACATCTCATGACTGTTATCTGAATGAGCTCCGCCTTAAGAGTACAGTATGTGTGTTGAGTTACAGCATGTCAAGACTGACAGCTGGCTAAACCCTGTGAAATTGGTAACCACATTCCCGGGGTCCATAAAGATGACCCATTGCCCCTTAGCATTCACAGAAACACACACACACATTGACTCACACACCTAATGGGAGGGGCTTGTAAAACATGATAGATTTATTTTCTTATCACCCCCCTTGTGTTTTGTGGAGTTGCATCCTTGACAAGGAATAACCTCGATAGCCTTTGATGATGGGTCTGTGTGTGAGTATACATAGCTGGGAGCAAGAACTCATGGTTCAAACACCTAACCCTAGCTGTTTTCTGTACTTTTATTGTGTTGTGTTTTGTTTATTTGATGTTTCATAATGTACTAATACAATGAATAGAACATTGTGCAAAGTCAGGGTAGATTTTTGTTGACACTATGGATGGTTTGCAAATCAATATTTTATTCTGGGATACTGAAATGCTGCCAAATGAAACACACAGCAATAGATGTGAGACACAGCATTTGGTGTCAAATCCTGAATATTATTTTTACCGACATGCAGAAGTTGATCCGTTGGCATCAAGACAGTTTTTGATTGATTTTCACAGTCCTGACTCAGGGAAGATTCAACTTGCAGTATGACTGTAGGTTATTGCAGAGTTAACCTCACAGTACTTAACACTGTTTTACTTTGCCAGTTATTCTGTCAGCTTGAGGCCTCCATGCTACACACAAGCACTGTTAGAAAAGTAACAATCAGCAGGGTCAAAGCTCCACAGAAACCACTGCCTCTCTCTCAGTATGCATCTATGTCTTTACCTCTGTGTCTCTCTCTCTCCCTGTGAGCCAACAGGTTGCTGCAGCGTCACCCCCCACCCCTCTTCCCAAACTTTTCTGTGCCTCAGCAAAGCCCAGGAAAGAAAACCTGCTTCATTCATTCACTCTTACACGCCTACCCCCTCTGTCACTCAGATACAGACATATAGATACACACATGCTGACTGAGTCTCTAATAGCCGCCTCTACAGGGATACAACATAAAATCCAGAATTGTTTTTGCCCGACTTGGATGCAGCTTTTTATGTGTATTTTTAGGGGGTGTTTTTCCTCTTTTTACCCTCAAAACCTGGATTTGGAAGATAATAACTTGTGTGTATTGGTAAGTGAAAATGCATGGGCCCATTGAAAAGCCATTAGTTTAACTGCCTTTTAATATGGTGCTTTACAGGGTAGTTTTGAATTCTTAACTGCCCAGATACCCTTGTTGCACCGTAAGTGTCTGGACGAAGGCCAGCATTTTAGATACTGAGCCATTATTGCTGCTCTTTACAGTAAAAAATTTCTTTAATAGCTTAACTTGTCTGATATCAGTGCTCATCAGATACATTATTTGCTGCGAATGGACATTCTGCTCTGTTAAAGAGCACTCACTTATACGTACAGACATTACCATGCAGTGCCAAAGTCCTGCATGCTTGGTTGTCTGTTTTTGGATGACCGCAGTGTTTTTCTGCAGATTTTACACATTCAGGCTCAATAGGAGCACAAAAAGAAGATTGTCATGCATTTTTACAATCATGTAAACTCTTGTGTGTCATGAATAATAAGAGCATACCAGGTTGTCTGCGAGAACATTGTCAGGAGATGAAACTATGTCAAATGAATGCTTGATGATTTCCCTCCATGCGTAGACATGTCTGCGTTGGCTGAGTGCAAATGCAAAGAGATATTAAGACAGTAGCCATACTGCAGCTTATGAGCTGTTCATGAAAGTCCGTGGTTTTGTGAGTGTGTGTATTAGCTATAGGAATGATGTGTTGCTCCAAAGACATCTGCTATCATACAATGTAGTTCTGAGCTGTGTCTGTGTCTGTGTGTGCTTCTTAATGCGTATGTGTGTGTGTGTGCCATTTCACTGTCACCAGTTTCCCACCTACAAGGATAATCCATCCTGTGAAGTGGTGAGGTGGAAAATGCCATTATGTAGAAATAGCTGACATGCAGTTAGACTTGCAGGCATGTGATGTGTGAGTGGATGTGGGTGAGAAATAGAGATAGGGAACACAGAGGGGGTATAAGGGCCAGGGACAGTAAACTTCATTTGGAAACATTATTTAATCCTCTCGCTGCAGTGATAAACTAAAGGCCTCAGACAGAAAAGGCACATTTTTTTTCTTCTTGAAGGTAGAAAGGTGTTCGTAATCCCAGTGCGTATACCCATACATTCTCTGCAACTGTTTTTGTAGCTAAGGTGAGCTTTTGATTGGAGAAATACAGTACTGTACTTTCAGTTGGATTTATGAAAAATGCCAGTCATAACACAGTTTGACAAGCACAAATCTGCATTTTTGCACCAACAAGGTGATTCCCAAATAGCTATTAGTTGAAAACTTGGTAGGTCGTTGCAAGGTGTGCAGTCTCTCTTTAAAAATTTTGAGAAAACTGGTTAGTGGGGCAGAAAAGAAGAAGTGTGTGGTCTAAAAATCCACAGCAGATGAAGAGTATCTGAAATTAATGTCTTTAAGAAACAGGAAAAAATCTAGCAAAAACCTGACACCTGACTCAGTTACTCCTTTTAATGTTTTCTGGAGCCTCATAAGAAATGTTCTCAGGGGAACAGTGGCTTTCAAGAAGCAATTCGTAAGGAAGGGAAACAGGGAGGAAAGGCTGAAGTATGCCAAATTACACAATAACGTGACTGAAAGTCTGTGGCGACAGGTCTTATAGAGTGATGAATCCAAATTTGAAATTCATGGTTCAATTTGGTGTCAGTATGTAGGGAGGAAGTCAGGAGAGAGGTACAACAGTGATTGTCTAGAGCCATCTGTAAAACACGGCAGAGGCTCTGTCATGGTTTGGGATGCATTTTAGCCAGTGAATGCAGAAAAGTGCCATCAGATGTTGATCTACCACGCAGTACAATCTCTATTCATCTATTCATTTTCAGCATGACAAACACACTGCCAATGCAGTAAAAGCCTACCTGCACAGAAAAATATGCAGTGGGGAGGCCGATCCATGACTGAGTCATGTAAGCAGTCTGATATCATCTTAACAGAGAATGAAGCTTTGAATGTCAAAGTTCAGACTGTGTATGTATATTTACAAATGTTTAAATCCCTGAACCTATTTCCCATTTTCATAGCAAAATGTAAAGAAATGAGACGTGGCCTAAGACTTTTGCTCTGCACTGTATCCTGTAGTATTGTTGTTGAAAGCTGTGATATTTGGCATGACAAACCGTGGTAGTTATTAATCAGTTGTTTGGTCCAACACTGGTTTAGGTTGAAATATCTCAACAACTAATTTAACTTGACTTAAAACCTTATGTCTTGAAACTAATTCTTACTAAATGTTTACAACTGCACACCTGATCAACACAGGTTAGCATGATCAATGTGAGGATATTTATCTCAAATCATTTCACAGAGGTGCTAGTATAGCCCTTACAGTATTTGGAGGAGCAGATAACGCTTTAATTTCATTCTCATAAAATTTGATTGAATGTTTAAGGACATTTTGGCACATTTCCGAATATATTTCCATATTTTCTTCTAGAAACTTCTGACACCTTTGTATACACTGAAAAGAAAAAGCTTACAAAACAGTTTCACCATAGCAAAGCTGTCACAAGACTTTCACATTCTGCTTTGTTTTGTTTTTTTTTACAACTTTTCCAAACAGAGATGCAAACCTATTTAGAAATCCAAAGGTTGATGATGACGATGAATGATAAATACTCAATAATGGTGCACTGCACCGGCTGCCATTCATCACAACACGGTGTGAGTTTGTCCTCCCTTCACTTCAGTAATAAGAAGATACGTGCAGAGACAGATCTCAGATCTGCATTGGTATGTGAGGGGGCAGCCAGCGGGAGAGTGTAGTTTTTTGGCTGTGTTATATTACAGTTCAAGCCTGCCAGCTCTCACTTCCATCTGCAGAGGTTGTAAACTATTCAGCCTTCAGCCATTCTGGCTTAGTCAGACCAGATGGTCAAATCACACTGAGGAATTTTCTGGAATTCAGATGGTTTCATATTGATCTGGTTTATTTTTTTTTATGTTATCATTATACACATTTATTGCTGAAATATGCTGTCAAGCCGTCAGCATTAAAGTTTATGAATTAGCATGATAGATGGATTGTAAATGTTTAAAGGTAAAAGAAATGTGTTTTGTTTCCATCTCATGTGCAGAAGT
>VOQK01002666.1:35681-57820 GCA_015052645.1 Benitochromis conjunctus
TTGAGCGAAGGCAGGTCTCTCTTTGATGTTATGCTTATGAACTCGCACATGCCCATGCAATACTCACGGACGCAGCCACACACGCACAATCCGCTATAAAGAGTGTATGGATACAAACCTAACGTAACACATAACAACACAAACAATGTTCTCTAGCTCATCATTAAAGTGTTTGTGTTAGTCCATGCATTTTAAACCTTTTTAGCCAGCATAGAATTAAATATTCGATTTAGTCTCTTTACGTTCTAATGCTGGTCTTACATTTAATCCTCTAATAAAGTAAGTTGTCCATATTCTTTCTTCACAAGTTGAGGTAGTATCTGTGTAGATGCTGACCAATTTGAACTTGTTCATGTAAACTGTAAATTATTTGAAACTGCAGTAGGCGTGAGGGCTGGGGATTGTTGGGAGATAATGCATGCCCTGAGTTATGTTTTCAAGCTGTTTTAATTTGGGCATGTCTGCACATAGTGTCTGGCCTGTTGCTGAAAGAAATGTGTTTCTTTCTCTCTTTGTTAGCTGGCTGAAAAACATAAAGCAATTATTCTTTGAACATCTGATCTGTTTTCCTTGTCCGTCTTGAAAAGCTGAGCTGTGTTGGGGAGAGATAAAGAGGTGCGTGGAAGCTTCAGGACTCAGAAAGAAATCTTTGCAGTCAAAGGTCTTCCTGAACTTAGCCCATGCTCTCAGAGTAGGGCACACAAGCAAGCTGTCTATTGATTAAGTCTGAGAATGACCAAGGGGTGAAACAAGTTATGTTAGAAGTGAGATATCCTGGCTTTATACAACCTCAGAGATGTCTGTTGTGGCCTGCTGTGCTGGAGGTAGAAGTGCTAGCGAAAGGCAAGACAAAATAACCTTGGCAGCCCATTAACAGCGGCAAATATTAGCAAGCCCTGTAACTCCCCATTCCTCTCCTTTCTCCGAAGTCTTTGTCATTCGAGGCTTTCTGTTCTTACCATATCTATTTATCTTTTACAGTCTGTTCACTCAGCAAGTATTAGTGTAACAAAAGATACGTTTTAAGTAGTTTGACAGCTTTAGGCAAAATGTTAGGAAAAAGTAGCTTTTGAATTTTTGTTATGTTATTGTTCATCTTATCCAACTAAGAATACATGTGTGTGATGCATGATGCAAAGATGTCAGACATTAATAAAGGAGAAGCTATTCTTAATAAAGCTATTATTTGGGGCAGGATATGTTCCCATTTATGTGCCAAATAAACAGAATAATAGCATCCTGTGTCCAATAATGAAACTGGCCTATATGAAACATATTTTCCGGGGTTGTTCCACTTCTGGCAGAATGATGCATGCATCGTGTTGAGATTAGAGAGGTGAACAAAGTACAGTAGTTAGTTGTTAATGAATAAATTTATCAATTTATTGCTAATTTTTCATTAAATCTGAGGGGAAAAGGCTTAAATTGTTGCCTTATTCTCATCACATTGGGAGTACCTGGGAGTTTTTAAATGCATTAGTCATTTATTCTGACCTAAAGCATAATCACTTTCTATATGAATGGGATTAATCACTTATTTTCTTAAGTGATTAAGTAGTGAGTAGTAAGAAGCAAGATTTGTTTGTAGTTCTGATATTTTTCATGCTTTAGTGTTTGAGATGTTGAATTTTAGCTCTGGATATCAAGTATTTTGGATGACAGATCCATTTGCTCCTTTCTAGAATGTCATCTCATTTTTGCATTGATATAATTTTCCCCTTTTCCCTTAATATTTTTTCCCATCCTTGAGCAAAAGACCTGTGACACATGAACTTTTACTGGTTTTAAATATTGTGATTCGATCCTCTATAAACTCAGCCCTCTTACTGCCGGAACAATGAGTTCAAGCCTAAGTGGAGCTGCTGTGGTATACAGGGGAGTAGAAACGACAGTACAAAGGGTGCACGGTTAGATTTTGGAATACTTTCATACGAGCAGGAATGAATTTACGGAATTAACTACTGATAAACAGCGATCACTGTTTATTCAAACGTATCTGTGGTAAACATGGAGAGAAATGGAGCACTGTGTAGGGTGGAGAAACCAACATATGTGTCATATTCCATTGTTTGAAAATAAGACACTGGATGTGTGAAGTATCAGGTAGTGGAAACCAAGGGCAGAGTAAAGAAGACACAGACACACCCCTCCAGCTAACTGAGACAGAAAGGAGCATTTCTGAAATTTAACCAGGTGTACACAACTGTGAGAGATAATATTCCTATAAATCAGCTAGCATACAAATGGGAATCAGTCTTGCTGTTTTTGCAGTCAAGAAAGATAAGAGAAGGATTTTCTCCATTCCAGATCATTACTGGGCCTCTGTTTACTCTCATGGAAAACTATTATTCTCCCTCTATCTAGATTGGTGTAAAGAATGCTTGTGTTTTCACTGGTGAGACTCATCCATCTAAATGTGCCTATCCTGCTACCATTTATTAGAAATATTGGCAAACACCATCTCCACCCTCTTTGCCTCTCACACACCCAAATGCAAACTTTGGTCATTTTTTATCTTCACATTGTAGCTACAGTCCAAATTTATTTATCTTTTCTCTCATTATCTGCTGTCACGTGAAAAAGAAAGTTTTCACAGGACTGCATAGACTCCTGTGAAAAACTATGCTTTAATAGCTTGTAGAACCAGCTTTAGTAGCAATAAGTAATTGTTGTCTATACAACGTTGTAGATCTGGACTTTTTCAGGGGTTTTGCAACACCTTGATTGTTTTCTTTTTTTCAGCCATTCTGTTAGAGATTTTCTGCTGTGATTGGGATCACTGTCATCAAACTTTAGCTGTTGGATTTGACTCTACTTTGGTGTACAGAGGAGGTCATGGTCAACTCAGTGACTGCAAGGCACCCAGCTCCCGTGGCTGCAAAACAAGCCCAAATCATCACTCCTCCACCACCGTGCTTCACAGTTGATATGAGGTGTCTGTGGTCAACATGGTTCTGTGGATTGTGAACTTTAACATTTAACATGCTAACAAAGCCTCTTAGTTTTTTGCTATTTTTCTGAGAATATTATTTTCTATTGACCTTGGGGTAAATGTGCTAGGACGTCCACTCTCGGGATTGTTGAGGCATTGCAATAATACACATCTGAGTGCTCAAGAGCAGCAAACTGCCAAAACATCATATTTCATAGAGATGGCCACATTTGCTGATGAAATTATTAAGAATGTATGCCAAAAAAACAGAATCCTAACGTTTGCATTTTAACTGCAAATATGACTAAATACAGTGTTTATCCATCACACTATGTCAAAGACACTGTAATTGCACGCTAGCTTAAGCCATGAAGCCAGCAAACATCTAGAAGACATACTGACTTAAAATGCTTAAGGCGGTATTTATGATTAGAAAAGCGCTATGAACAGTGCACTCCATTTATGACCGGTTTATGACTGTTTCCGTTTTGACTTTAATCAAACGATTTATGGTACTGCAAACACAACTATGTTGTATCCTCAAGGTTCATGTAACTTTTATACCTGTGAATAGTAGGAGTTTTGAATAGAATACTTTTTTTCATCACTAAACAATATGTCATAAACAGTTTTACACATTCAACCTGTATGTTGAATTCAGAGGAGGATCTGCTTTGTTAGACAGCTACAGTAGATTATCAACATAATAACATTAAATGCTCATCTTTGTTTAGACTTCCTCATAAGTGCTTGCTTTAAATCACCGGGTCCTTATTGGACAGTTTAAAAGCCCCTTTGATGCTTTAATTTCCTTGGCGTCACTGGAATTTGTTATAAAATAGTTTACAGGGAGGGCTCCTGTCTGCACCTGGACATATAAAATTATCAAACATCTTAAGGCCAACTATGCCTCGACTGTAAAGACATGGAAGTATAAATGAAGACATCCAAGTTCATGTATAATACACATGAAAGTTGCTAACCTGGACCTATTTACTTGATTATTATGCCAGTCAGTCATTGTTACATGTCTACAAGTCTCTTGAGTAGGGCAGAACTACGCTGTTAAACTCCTCTTTGTGTATTACTGTAATTAAAAAAAAAAAATACTCTTAGCAAACACCAAAAGCTTGACTTCTGCAGAAGAGTTACAACTCCTTCACAAATGAAAAAACGGCTGATTGTGTTTTATCTCTGAGGGCCTGTAATTACTTTTTTCTTCTCTTTGTTCTTTTGCATATTTTTCAGATAGGAGAAAAGAAAAGGTGGAATTGATGATTGTGGAGTGTAATTTAGGAACTGCATTTGTGAAGAGAGGAACTGGGGAGGAGGAGGTGACTGAAGGAGGAAGATGAGGAAGAGTATGGGTCGCTCTTCTGTGTGGATCTTTCTGCTGTCCCTTTATCTGACTCATCAAAGTGTTGCAGCGCAAGCTGAAGGTGAGCGGTGACATTTATAAACCTGTATACTGCATTCTTACAGAATTTATTAATTTGCGTGAAATGTCCCTTCTCCTATAGCACATCAACTTTCCTGCTTACTTTTTCCACCCACTCAGTTACTTGATGATTGATTTATTTAACTCAGTGACTCATGTTTGCAGTCATTTTTCTTCATTTCATTTTCTGTCTGTTAGGTACTTATTATTCTGAGTCACAGCCACGTGTCCGATTGTTAGCTTGGTGCACAAATCTATAAATTAGACAAGTTGGATGATCAGGCCAAGGAAAGGGCAGGTGCTCAATGAATAGAGTCTGTGCGAGTGCTCCATCATTAAATCTCCACACCTGGATTGGTACATGGGGCAGACACTAGCCCAGCTACAGTTTCTCTCCAGACTCTGTCTAGTCAGGGAATTTAAACATCTGCTGCCCTCATGTACAGTACAGCACTATGTCAGCTACGCTGTCAAATCCACCCCCCCTAGATACAGTACTCCAGCCTCAGGTGCTATTGGATGTCACCAAAAGGTCAACGAGCCAATCAAAAGTTAGATTTCCTCCACTTGGAATGTGATTGGCAGAAAGTGATTGGTTAAGTTGTTGGGCAGAATTATAGAAGGTTATAAATAGCCTGAGAATATATTTAAAGCTGTGCTTCCTCTGCAGGTGATCGTACTATTTATTAATTATAGTTTTAATTGTTAACCCCACATAGCTCTTAAGGTCTTGTGTTTCATAACATAAATACAGGAATTGGTTTACATAATTGACATTAAATAACATCATCTTATACAAGCAACAAATCAGATCATGTATGGAAGCTGCTCATTGTGAGAAACAATCAGATAACTTTAACCCAACTTTTCAGCATCATTAGAGCTTTGTAGCCTCTTTTAACTCAGTGATTTACATCCCACAAACTTACTGAGGGAAGCAGTTTGAGCCACTTTTGCCAGCTGTCTTTTCTGCAGCAGTAAGCAGCTGTTCTCATTAAATAAGCTATGACAAACTCACTGTGCATACCTGCCCAACACCAAACAGCATGCACTAAAAAATTAGCAACTGGCTCATTGGGAAAATGTAATATAAAAAATCCTATTTTAATCTCAGTAGTTGGTGGAGACCAAGAAAACAAATACTGCCGTGCTGCCACAATGACTGATAGTCCGAGAATGCAAAGGGCCCTTAGGCTTATAATAGGTTTTATTGAGCAACTAATTCCTGTTCTCACCTATGTTCTTAACGATTATTTTGTAGCACAATGCATGTTGTTGTTAATTGCATTTTTATTGATGTGTGCTCTCTGATGGGTTACATCTTATGATCTCATGTCTTAATCTTGTCAGAGGTGATTGGAGTAATGCATCAATATTTCTGAAGGTTTTTCTTTCCTGGCAGAATTTTCTGCAGCATATGCTCAAGCCACTGGGCTACATCTAATGTGGAAATCAGTGGTGGTCCAACACCAAGGTGTATGCAACCTTTGAGATATCAACATAGATAACCTTCAAGAAAACCATTCCTAATCCCTCAGCATGTTTTGTGTCCTTATCCTGGCCACGTCGATCTCACCTGCCAGCCTAGACAGACAAACTTCTGGGTAATTGATCTTGTTTTCCATCCCAGTCTGTGTCTGTCTGACAGACACCAGCCTCCAGCTGCTTCTTCGCTCAGTCTTCACCACATTTTATGTGCGTTTACAAAAATCCTTCGAGTATGAAATGCAACCCAGTAAATGGAAAAGCCGCATGTTTATTATAGGGTGGGTAGTTGCTTTTATGAGGCGCAACTCGGGCTGGAAAGTATGAACATTGTTTTATCTTTTGAAAGTGCATCAATGATTATAAGTCATCACTAATAGATCTGCTATTGCTGAATGTATGATACTACAGCGTCCAAAGATAATAGTGCTTGAGAGGCCTCCAAAATGCTATTCCCGGTGATATTTTGTTTCCTTGGTGTACGGCCAGAAATGTATAGGTGTGTGAGGAGGAACATAATGTTAGGCCGCAATGGGCTGGAGACATATGTCACCCCCAGTGAATCCTGGGATTGCAGCCAAAGGAAGAAGGGTGAGATAATAGTGGAGAGAAAGCTTGATAATGAAATAGAAGACAGCAGAGAATTGCTTATCACTTACAGAACAATCAGTTGTGCCTATCTCTTATTCACTAGCCTAATCAATGCTGTTGTCACTTTGCTTTATTGCATATGCAATACCAGAATATTGACTTACAAGGTGTTTGCAGACACAGCAGATTGTGCATGTGAGTATGTGTCGGTGCACTTGCGTATTCAGTGCACCAGTTCACTCAAAAAAGCATCTAAATCCCATCAAACCCAGCAGATTCTTATGTTAAATGCGTTTGTTTGCTTGGGCAAGGGTACTGACCCTGATTTTGGGTGTGTTTACCTTATTATTCTAAGCGTTTCTCATCGCTGTACTAAAGTTTTATTGCTGGAGTGCTCAGAATATTGATAGTCTCTTTGGCTCACTTGTGTCTCATTAAAAATTCATAAGGATTTGTGTGAGGCTCTGGCTGCATGACAGAAGCAAATGAAAGGAATCCCCTCAGCAAGATGGAACAAGACTGCTATCTGGTGGTCAGTGTGGGAATTGAAGATCTCTAAAGTAGCAGGAGGCTAAATTAGTGTTTTTGAGGTTTCAGAGGGATACATATAAGGATAAATCTAATGGAGGAAAAAAAAAAATGAAATTACAATTTGATAAAATGTTTTATTCAAGTCTTGAAACCAGCAAAAATAAAAAATAAAAACCTAATTAAAAAATGCAGCAAACACTACAAACTCACTAGCTGAAAATGATAGATTGCATTTTTTAGTAAAGGATAAAATGTTCAAATATGGCTTGGGCAATTTATAATACTAAAAGTTATTAAAATAGCACTGATAGTGATAGATAATAGATTAAAACATTGAGTTAATGAGCTCAAATGAGGGTAATATTAGTTAAGTAAATAGCAAAAAAGTGGATTCTCTTTAAAACCTCACTTGGTTTTCTCAGTGGTTTTCAGAGAACCGATGTTACCCTGGTAACCAAACGATATCTGTCAGTAAACCGCGCTGTAAATTGCCATTTAATTGGTTGATGACAGATTCTACTAATCTGTAGGCAGCATAGCTTTCAGGAACTGCTGGTTAGAATTTGGAGAATTTACCATCACAATCCACGAGCCATAAAAATACAAAAAATATAGTGGCCCCAGAAGTTTCACCTTTTTTGAAGTTACTGACAAGGTAATGGAATAATAGTTATGTATTAGTATGAGTGCATTTTTTTTAAATTTCTTAAAATATGTTATATTTAAAATTAAAACAAATAACCCCAATAACAAAGATGCATTTTCTTATTGTGTCTTCTCATGCTTCATGTATATGCTACCATTTTACACATACAATTAATCTTTTCTTCTTTCCTCAGCATGCAGGACAGTGGTTCAGGCAGACATAGTGTTTCTGGTGGACGAGTCCTGGATTGGGGGTCACACAGGCTTTTCCAGAGTCAAAGACTTCATCTCAGCCATCATCTCCTCCTTTCAGGACAGTGTGGTCGGAGCTGATGGGGTTCGTTTTGGAGTCACTGTCTTTGGGGATGTTCCAAGGTAGAAGTCAGACCTGAGCTTGGCACATCGCACAAACCTTTGTGGTAGCTTGGCATAAATCTGATTCAGCACATGAACATTTTGCCCTCACAGTTGATGTGTTTGATGTGTTAGAAGAAGGAGAAATGGGCAAGGGTAAGGATTTGAGCGAGTTTGACAAGAGATAAATTGTGATGGCTAGACAACTGGGTTGTCTGCAGCTCTTGTAGGCTGTTCCCGGTCTGTAGTAGTCAGTATCTATCAAAAGTAGTCAGAGGAAGGAACAGCGGTAAACCAGCGACAGGGTCACTGATGCACTGGGGGACCGTAGGCTAGCCTGTCTTGTCTGATCCAACAGGCGAGCTGCTGTAGCTGAAAGAGTTATTGCTGATAGAAAGGTGACAGAATACACAGCCCATTGTGGTGGCTGCATGTCCATGTATGAACCCTCTCCACTGCATGTGCACCCTCAATGGGCACATGAGCATCAGAACTGAGCCATAGAGCAATGAAAGAAGGCGTCCTGGTCTGACGAATAACATTTTCTTTTAGATCACGTGGATGGCCGGATTGTTGCCGATTGTGTACACCCTTTCATAGAAACGGTATTCCCTAATGACTGTGGCCTCTTTCAGCAGAAAAAAATGTTCAGGAATGGTTTGGGGAGCACAACAATGAGTTTGAGGTATTGACTTGGCCTCCAAATTTCTATTGGGCATCTGTGGGAAACAAGTCTGATTCATGGAGACCCCACCTCACAACTTAAAGGACTTCATGGATCTGTTGCAAACATTTTGGAGCTAGATACCATAGCAAACTTTCAGGAGTCAAGTGGAGTCCAAGCAACAGCAGAAAGGGGGACCAACACCAATGCCTGATCGGTTTATGTCAATATTTTCATTTCATAATTAATAATCTAAAAACAAACAATGGAATATGAAACTTCTTTTTCTAGTTAATTGTGTATATAATTTCTAACAATACCAGCCTTACTCTTTAAACACTGACAAAAAAAATCTATTTTAATATATCGAAGGTAAGACTTTATTTTGCATTTTTGTTTTAATTTCTCAGGCTTTTGTTTAAAAAAAAAAAATGTAGTTGGAAGTTGGATCTTGAAACAATCAACTCAATTATAGGAGTCTTGGTCCTTTGCATTTATGTCAAAGTTCTGTGGTCTAATATGGAAAAATGTTTCTATGTGATCCAGTTTTGTGCTTCTATGTCCATGCAGGATGCGGATTGCTTTGACAGACTACAGTTCCCTTGAGGAGGTACTCAGAGCCATCAAAGACCTTCCCTATGAGGGTGGATCCAGGAGGACTGGCATGGCACTCCAGTTTCTGGTCGACTCTGTTTTCAGCCCCGTCATCAGGCGGGATTCTGCCCCGAAGGTACACTGCTTTACTCAGCAAGGTGTATTGTTACACACTGAAACGGAGGAATTTAAATTTTGGTAATTTTTGACAACATGCTGTTTCACAAGCTTTGGGGAAATTATTGATTTGAGATTACTACCCATGCTGCAAAGACATGCATGTACTGTCTGTTTCTGCCCTGTGTGAAAGGAAATGACTAGTCAGGAATCTATATTTCCACTCCACAAGACATGTGGAAAAAAACAAATAAACAGGTTTACCATTCTCACACTGCTGTGAATCTGATTAAACTATCGTGTTATATGCTGAGAATACAAATTGATAATATTTGAAAGGTGCAACGGGGAACAGGATTTGTTTTGCTTTCTCTGGTGCTTTGGGGGAAAAATATAACATGAAAGGAAATACATTTTCCACCACAGATTTTCATTGATTATCAGATGGAGATAAGGCGTGACTGCTAAACATCCAACAGATGGTCATCCACAGTGACTCAACTTGGTTTATGCCAATGACCTTAAAAAAACAAGTGTTAAATTGGGCTTGGTGCATTTCTTGGAGCCTAACAAAAATGCCACATTCACCAACTTGTCTCAAAAGTTCCTTGTCAAATATCCAAATACACTTTCTTTCCCACAACTCTGCTTTTCTATCAGACACATTTCCCTGACAGTCTAATACTGTAGTGTTGTCTCAGTATAACACAGCTGGTTAGCATTCTAATCATTTCTCTATCTCTGTGTGCATGTGTGAATCATCTTGGTACAGCACACTGGATCTGGGAAGGTGGAGAATTGAGGATTAGGCTGACATATTGAATTGTACAGCATGCAAAGCAGCAACTACATTCTCCTGTGCATGCTTTCCACCTCCCTTCCTCACTGGCTGAGGGGTGAACTTTGAATGAACTGAGAAAATTTTCCTTAATGGGGAAATTATTAGACTCAGCTGCAAGCCAGCATCCTTGAATTCCACTTTGAGTTTGGGTCTGATTTATTTAATTATGCTTTCAATTATGTGCTAAACTGCATCAAAAAGGCTTTGGAGGCTTTCATGAGAATAGTTCTGTTTGCATGGATGCTCTTTTAACACAAACAAATGTTGTTTGGAGGATTGATTTAAGCCTCCAGTGATGCCAACAATAGTCATAAAAACAAAGGTTGAAAGAGAGCAGCTGAAAATGACCCGTATGTGTTTAAATATAATACATTTTACTAGCTTTATATTATGCATTCATTTATCAAGAATTAACAGATCTTCACATTATTTTCTCTTCTTTACATAAACCTTTTTCTGTCTTGTGCAGATTGCTGTTTTGATCACAAATGGACAGTCGGACGACCAGGTCAATGCTGCAGTCAGAGCAGTAGCAGACAATGGAATTACTGTCTTTGCAGTAGGTGAGTGTGGAAGTTGCTATTGTGAATTCTTTCAACATCCCCACTGCAGCAGCCCTTCAGATTTTATCCAAGCTCTGCCCGCTTATCTGCAGTGTTTGCAGTTAGAAATTCATGTCCTGTACATTTGAATTCATTGGATTCAGTGTGGGTATTTGTGTGTAGGAGTTTTGTTTCTGAGCACCTGAGTGCACTCATGCTTCTGTATGTATACACAGGTATGTGTGCAAGGATAACTGGTCGATCCAGCTTCTGTGCTTTGTATGTAAAAGCACACTTCCTGATAGTGTTGCATCATCTTTCTCTCTGCTTATGAATGCACACTACCGCTTACCACCAAGTTTACTTGCACATACAGTACCTTGCCCTTTTTCCCTTACTCACAGGCATGAGCACACAAGCCCACGACTTACTCCTTACAGCCTGCAGCGGTGCAATAATTACTGCTCATTAGCCAATGGTGTGCTAATCGCAGTCATTTTTCATTAGGCAATTCTGTGCCTCCCCAACCCACCCACCCCCGGCTGCACCACTGACACCGAAACCTGCTCCTCTCGTTCATCACCGCCGCGTGGCAGCTCGACATGAATCTTGACCGCTAATGCAAAGCCAATATTACCTGTAGAGCTAGAGCAGCCTGGAAAGCATAAAATTAATTATGTCAGCGGCTCCCTGCTCTACACAGCCTTATAGCTCGTAAGAAATCAACATGCACATTCGTGTTGTTTAGGTGCAAATTTCATACTGTAGACAACATATTCAGAGTTGCAAAATGCAAAAATCTCCTAATGGGTTTCTTTTGTGCATTAGGAAAACTTAAATATTTCATGCCTTGGCATTTAGGGCCCACTTGCACAAACTGAGATTCGCTCCAGAAATTGAGTGATTGTGGTTATTTATATGTAAAATATATATGTATATGGGCACATATTGGAGCTTTTCATATTGAATCAGTCAAAATGCAACACCTCCCCCTGGTGGAGATCAGAAAAAAATGTAGATAAAATTCTGAAAAAATACAAACAAAACCATTTAATATCCACACACTGAGTAAAATTCCACATAATCAAAAATTATAAATACTTTTAAAAAATCCTGTGATGTGTGCACGTTTGTGTTTTTTATGATCTTCAATTGGTTATGAAACATTTTTATGCACCTTGGCAAACACCAGAATATAAAGAGTACTATTGTTGTTTATAATATGTCCCACACTTTATTTCATTATCTTCTTGTTTATGCTGAAAACCAGGCCTCACAGGGGCTGATGAGGCGGAGCTGAGGAGGATTGTGTCGGAGCCATATGACGAGCATTTATTGCCCTTCACTGATTTCTCTACCATGGACACCATCCTCCCCAAACTGTCCCGCAGAGTGTGCCTCACTGCCT
The DNA here is from genome assembly GCA_015052645.1 of Benitochromis conjunctus. Taxonomy (NCBI): domain Eukaryota; kingdom Metazoa; phylum Chordata; class Actinopteri; order Cichliformes; family Cichlidae; genus Benitochromis; species Benitochromis conjunctus. Next base: position 47,824 of record VOQK01002666.1, read on the forward strand.
CTGAACCACCACGCCCTGTGAAAACTTCCCAGCCTAGTAAGTTCTTCGTAATATGCTGAAAAAGCTGTCTTCTCGCTGACAGCTGTTTGCATTTTCATATTGACGAATTGTATTACACTCTCGTGCTTGAAAGGTATAATAAAAATGAATAATAACTTTTATTTCACTGTACTCTGCAGCTTCTTTGCTAACATAATCTATCTTGTAGACATATTTTACATCAACTTGCATATTTTCTGCTCCATGTTCCGCTCCCCTCTGTCTCATCACTCTTTCTGCACTTACTTTTAATCGTAGGCGAGGAACGTGTGGTTGGTCCCAGAGACCTTCAGGTTAGCGAACTGGCCCACAGTTCTCTTAGACTGACGTGGAGCCAGGCCACGGGTGATGTCACCGGATATCGCCTGCTGGTCACTCCACTCAGCTCGAAGGGGCAACTCCTTCCTGTGCAGCAGAGGCAGGTGAGGAATTGTCCATACATAAGGTCACTGTTGTATTATTGTTGAGATAGAGCAAGCAATATGTCATCATACTGACTTTCACAGACAGTAAAGCATTGAATGCATGAATTAGTTGGAAATAAAGTGTACATAAAACCTAATTTCATTATTGTGGACAAAAGTCTAAATAAACCGTAAAGATGTCAGTGGCTTTTAGAGATAAATATAGAGATGAAATTGAAGCAATAAAGGCAAAACAGCAAGATATTTACGTAAGCATACTTTCCAAAAATGTCTCTCTGTTTCATTGCACAGCCTCCAGGTATTTCTATCTTCTGCTCTGACTTGATCATTCTTCCTCTTAATCAATCATCTTCTTCTAAACGTCATTCTGTCTTCCAGAATGTCTCAGGGAAACACAACATACACACTCATACATACACACACTCAGCTCCTTGTGCTCTGCTGTCTGTGTATGTAACAGATGGATCTGAAGGCAGATGTGAGCACAGCCATGGTGACAGAGCTGAGTCCTAAAATCGACTATTCCCTCACTGTCTATGCCATGTATCCAGGCCTCATAGGAGACTCTGCAACAATCAAAGTAAAGACAAGTGAGTGTCTGCTCGTGCACCTAGTGTATCTATTTTTAATTTTATGCTGTCATCTTTCCCTGAGCAACAGGTGTCTGTCTTTCAGCATCTTTGCCCGAAGTTTCAAACTTCCGTGTTATTGAGGAGGGCCTGGTCTCGCTGCGCCTTGGCTGGACACCCCCCCAAGGGAAGCTGAATGGATTCAAGATCTTCATCCCGAGATGTATGCTGACATAAGTCAACGCATTTATTGTTATTTATTTTACTGCGCACCAGTAGAAGAACATGTAGTCAATTAATTTAAGCATGTTAGACGTTAACTTTGTTTCCAGAGGGGTATGAAAGAAAGCTGTAATAGGTTCTAATAAAGAGGTTTTTTAAAAATTATTATTTCTTGTGCATTTATGATTGTTCTCCAGCCAACAGACCAGGATTCATTTATGAGCAGCTGCTTCCCAGAGACATCTCCTCTCATGTGATTGACAGTCTGGAGGAGGATAAGAAGTACACAGTCAGTATTTATGCTGTGTACCCCGAAGGACCAAGTAAACCAGTTTCAGTAGTGGGGAAGACATGTAAGTTTATTAGCTTGGCTCAAAACCCCATCATTATGTTCATTTACATAAACAGGAAAGCCAGAGAGCAAGTCCGGGCACTCTGGAAGCAGTTTATTAACTGCTTTAAATGTAATCTCTTCAAACAACACCTAAGAGCAAATATAAAAGTGCAGTACCACGATATTTCCACAGCAGGGTGGTATTGTTTTAGTAAAAAATATTAGCACGCAGACTCTGCTCTCTACTCTGTCATGTCATTGTGTATAATTTACCTAAATTTACCTTTGCATGTGTGTGCGGGGTGTGTTTAATAGTGAAGCTGGTGCCAGTCCATCAGTTTCTGGTCCAAAATGCAACCACAGACACCGTTCAAGCAAGGTGGGCATCAGTTAAAGGTGCCACAGGATACCGTTTGACATGGGCATCTACAGGTATCGTGGTTAAGTACCTTTCTAGCGAAACAGCTGAAATGCTAAACATTTAATTTAATACATCTCTTTGCTTAAATGTCACTCTATATCTTGTAGAAGGCCACATAGAAAACATAAACCTCGGGGACAATTTTAATTTCTACATGATCCAGGGCCTCCACGCAGGCTCTGAGTACACCACCACCATCAACCCCATCTTTGGAGACATTGAGGGGCCCATCACCACTGTGAAAGTCAAGACATGTAATTAAAAATTTGCAAAAATAAAAATAAAGCACAAAAGCAGTAGATAAGATGCATAACAGTCCTCTTTGTCTTTCACTATATTTCTGTTTCTGTCAGTGGAAAGTAGCTCAGTACAGACTCTGAAAATATCTGCTGTGAGCACAAGTGCTGCAGTCGTCTCATGGAACAGTGTCCCGGGGGCTACAGGATACAGATTGGCATGGGGACCCACCTCAGGTGATTTATTCAGTCACTATTGTCTGTCACAGTTTACTCTTGTTTTTTTGCAGATATTCTCAACTCAGTTACTTTTTCAATGGACACTTTAACCATAGCAACATGCCAGTAGCTTGTGATGAAATACAGGGAAAGAAGGAGGATTTTTGCCTCTGATACAAGCCAGGATTGGTGAAGCTCACTGAGGGATAACAGACTAACTGTAATGTTAATATTATTTCTAGAGTTTGTTGGTCGGGACCGTCCCAGGCAATTGGCTCTGAACAGCAGCACTACACAGTACCAGCTGAAGAATGTAGCCCATGATACGGAGTATGTCCTGACTCTGTATGTGCTGTTTGGCTCCGCAGTTGGACCTGGCATCACTGCCACCTTCAGAACTTGTAAGTAACCTTGTTCACCAGATATTATATTCAAGGAATAAGCAAAAAATTTTTGTGCAGAAAACTTTTGGGTGCAGCTTTAGTGTTTATTAAAAGGAAAAGTATAGATGAAATAGATATTATTTTTTTAAAATTGTGTTCCACACTTATTGGAGCAGGACAAAGTGATCTTATTTTGTTTGATTGGCATGTGGTCATTGTAACAGGAGTATGTTCATGTTCTTATGGTACTATGTTCCCCAGTTCAATATTGCTTTAACAAACTTTAAGCATTTTATTGCAAACACACACACAAAAACACTGGCTAACACTCTATATAACTTTTTGACGTGTACCCACAATAGCCCATAAGTCATAAGTCACATTAGGTGCTTACTTAGCTGGAAAATATGATTTTTCTGATTTTTCCAGCTTCCCATTATGTGCTTTTTAGAGCTCAGGAACATTGGACCCTTGGGGCATAGGAATGACTCCATTTCAACCACAGTTCCTACCTCTGTCACTTCTCATAAAGTCTAAAAGGGTTTTTATCTCGACTGAAACTAGAAAGCTAAATAGTTTCTCAAACTTCTCTGTATTACTGAAAGTTCTCTGATATCCCAGCTTGCACAGTCTTTAAGCAGTAGAGCTGTGGAGCTGTTTCCATGATCGGTTCTCTGTTTTGTCTGTTGTGGGTGCATGCACACAGGTGACGTAACACTTAGTCCAATTAATTATGTCACATCATTCCACTGATATCGAGGAGCACTTATATCAAGCTTTCACTAACAAGCCAACAAAGCCTGGGAAGAAAAAACATATTAAAAACTAAACATTAAACCTTATAAACATGAATGCAAACAAACCTTGAAGCCTTGATAAGAAATGTTGATATGTAAATGGTTCAGTTGTTTGTATGTATTAACCATGACGACACACATCGTCACTGACCTCTGTTACATGTGTAACCACACCCAACGAATTGGTGTCCTGACACTGTAGTAGTCAGCGCATTTAAACCGCTAGTAATCAGCAGACTTTCAGCGACTTCCAAGATGAGCTTTAAGAAATAAAGTCACGATGAGAAAATCAAAAACGCCAAAGATTTGTGATGCATCTTTTTAACATGAAACAGGGTATTTATAAGATCAGCCCTTGATGTGTTTTCTTTCATTTTTTTCAGCTCCTTTGGGTTATGTTTCCAACTTCAAGGTGACTTCCTACACAAGCACCACTATAGATGTGGCGTGGAGTCCCATCGTTGGAGCCACCGAGTACAAACTGTCATGGAAAACAGGTAATATATTTATACCTATTCCTTCCCATTCCAGCTTGGTTTCACCATGTTAAAGCATGTCAGCAAGACTATTTACCATACATAATCTTTATAATGGATGGATGGATGGATGGATGGATGGATGGATGGATAGATGGATAGATGGATAGATGGATAGATAGATAATTTGTGGGTTTTTTTGTCTGATGCTTGCAGATGATAGCAAACCCCAAGTCCAGTACCTGGATCGTAGCGTCCTCTTCCATCGTCTCAAAGACCTGAACCCACAGTCCACCTACACAGTCACCATCTGTGCAGTGTATGGCAACTCAGAGGGACCAGAAATCTCCTTATCTCAGCTCACAGGTACAAAACATATGTGAAGTCTCACTGACTTTGAATTTATCATGAGCCATCTTTAGATCTAAAATGGCTCTGTGCAGCTGTGCCCCCCATCGTAATTAAATGGGAAGGGTACGGCAAAGTTCCTCAATCTGTGCCACATAAACCCTCGTAAGTGTCTGTGTTTGACTGACATGTCATGTACTTTGGTCTTCCCGTTTTAACCACAGTTCCTGCTGCTGTCACTTGTAGTATGTGTCAGTGAGTCCAAGTCAGCAGGGCTGCTATCATTCTATCACTGTCACTGTCAGAGTGTTACTCCAAGCTCCAAGTGCTAAGTTTATTACACTGTAAAATGATAGGGAGGGGTAAGTAAAGTCACATCAGCAAAATTTTCAGAGATTTTAATCACATATTTTATGATTTCTGGGTCCTTAATGTATTGTGATGTGTAAAAAAAAATTAATTGTCACAGCTTTATGGTATAAAACTTGGATTGAAATCTCCTGTGGTGATGTTATGTTATCGCTTAGCTGCAGTGTCAGAGTCGGATCCAATCCAGGCAGTGAGGGAGGTGAAGGTTGAGGACATTGGAGTAAATTCCTTCACCCTATCCTGGAAAAAAGCACCAGGGGCTTCTGGGTACAAAATCTCTTGGATCCCATTTCTTGGTAAGAAACCACATAAATAAAACCACCCAAATGTGTATTCTAACGCCTCAGGCTATGCACAAGTAGACATAATATACAGTAGAATTTAAAATGCATTTTTTTTTTACATCTTTGGATCAGAGTAGCTGAGAAAAAAAAATCACTCCTGTTGATGAAAATATTAAGCATGTCTTGGATATTAGCATTATTTTCCAATTACAGCATCTAGCAGCGTAATGAGTTATCACTCCTCAGTTTAGACTCTTGTGGCTCATTGTATGAAAGTTTCATCCGTAAACGACTGCAAACATTGTTGTTTGACACTCTCATGCTGGATTGAATTATTCCCTGCACTAGGGGGTGATGAGAAGTCCCACGTGGTATCGGCTGATTCTACTTCCTACACTATCCGCAACCTGCGAGAGAGCTCAGCTTACAAGATCCAGGTGTCCTCCATGGTGGGCAGCAGGGAAGGAAGCGCTGTCCTGGTCACAGCACGTACCTGTGAGTCCTGCCTGGCCCCGGTAGTAGGGAACAGAGTTTCAGGGAAATGTACAGTAATACATATTTCACCAGTTTCCTTAAACAGATTATGTGTAAATGCTACTATGGTGGTTTAAATATTAAAGTTCACCTGTACACTATCTTGTATAACATCTATGTCCAGCACAGTTTTCTCTCTGCTGAAGTTTCTGTAAGTCAGGAAAAACAAAAACGATGAAAGCATTCTGGCTTAGAATTTAGTAGATTTAAAAGTAATCGGACAACATAAACTTAAATAAACGGTTTGTTTTCCTGTTACTGAGTCGGTCAGTGCAGATTAATGATTTGGCCACTAAACTTTTTGCTAGCTCTCAAGTAGACACATCATCATTCACTTGCATCTACACTTCTATGGACTTCATATTGAAAGTTCCAGTGAGAAGACACCAAAATGCAAGTTCAACACTTTGAGTCACCTCCAAATCTTTTATCAGAGGCCATGAAACTACTTGTTCAATTACTTTTGAGCCTCTTAAAATGACTACGTTTAAAATGGTTGTATTTCCCCCCAAATGAATTCGAAACTTTTGTCAAACCTCTTGAATTAAAGCTGAAAGTCTGCATTTCAATCACAGGTTGATGGCCTAATTTAAAATCTAACGTGGTGGATGCAAAAAACCTTGTATGCACATATCTGCACCTAATACTGAAATGTTAAAGTTTATATTCATTAAGACGTATGATTTAATAAATCCACCTAACGTCGCTTGTTTCTTTATTTCATTATTCATGTGAGCTCAGTGGATCTTCCAAAAGTAGAAGGATTTTCTGCTTTGAATACAACAGACAACAGTACTGTTCTGAACTGGACACGTGTAGCTGGTTCCTCAGGATATCGCCTGTCCTGGAGGCACATCTCAGGTCAGTAAGGAACCACAACTTGATAAAGCACCATCTTATAATTCATGCAACTTTTGTTTAGCCTCCAGAGATGAATTACATATTATGTAAATCATATTACACTGCACAATGAGACCTGCCATAAACATCCTTTTATTTAACAGGCCTTGGTCTGAAAAGGCAATATTTGTCTGAATAAAACACAAATATCCCAGCATGCCAGGAATAATTGTTTAGAGATTTCAGAGTGTTTTAACCGTGAGATATGTTTTGTGAATAAAGTGGCAACATAAGCACCCTTTTGTTACAAAGGGTACGTTAATAAGGTGAGAAATCTTATTAACAAAATTCCTAAAGTAACATTGTCATAATTGACACAATCTCCGTACATGTCATTTCTCACCAGATCTTCAGATATATCATTATTACTTGTAGATTTAACATATTATTTTTCAGGTTATTAAAAAAAATACTGTTTCCTTTCCTTGTTATACACTCAAATCCATTTTAGCATATATTTTCCTATTTATTATTTCTTAAAACTGTACTGTCACAATCATCACTTTGCAACACCATGTTTTCTTTGTATGTTGTTTTCAGTGTTTGACACTAAAACAGAAATCCTTGGCCCTGGTTTCACCTACTATAAGATCAGTGACCTCCTGTATGGCAGAACATATCTTTTCACCATCAGACCTTTGTATGGAGAAGTGGAGGGGCCTATAAGCACCATGTATCAGAGAATATGTAAGACTCTCTCCAAGTTGTTTGACTGAATGACAGACATACACTTACTTCAGATCAAAATTGACAAAGCTAAAAATAGCTTGCTGAAGAAAAGAAATGCTATCATAGCTAAGTGTTAATCTCTCATGTGGCAATTCTAAGCTGCACGAATGCTTTAAAGTGTTGAACCTACAGTATTTGTCTGACTACCCATGGATAAATGAATCTGTCTTTGCCTTACATTGTCAGCTGTTATGTTTGTTGATATTCAGTGAACACCTACAGTAGCTTTTTATAAGACTGGTGAAACAAGCTGAAAACCCAAAGTGAAGAATGCTGCAGCAGTGTTTTACTGCTTCCTTTGTTCTCCTATTTGTTGTTCCAGCAAAGACTCTGTTTGACTCCAGAGACTTCAGGTGTTTGATTTATTTGTTATGGTTCTGTGTAACACAGTGGGACCAGCTCGCCCAGCGTTAACAGTCCAGTCTGTGCCACCTACAGTGGCCCCCCATTCCCCACCTATCACTAGGGACTCCCAGACTGCCTCTATCATAAACACAACCACTGCTCAATCACCCATGAGGACCACCTGGGACCCTGAAGTTGTCCTTCCAACTGAGTTCTTAACAACCAAAAAGCCCCAAGTTCAGCCAAGTGTCACTGAGGCCAAGGCAGGAGCAGTCACGTCCTTTCGATTAATCACACCGAGTATAGCGACAGAGAAAAAAACACCGCCACAACCAGGTATTTTAGAGATTCTCTTATATTTTTTCCCTCATGTTAAATAATATGTCGCGTATTTTTAGTTAAAACTGTTTCCTGTCCTGTTTCTGTCCAGTGTGCGGTAAGACCAAAGCAGATATTGTATTCTTGGTGGATGAGTCGTCGAGCATTGGCACTGACAACTTTAGGAAGATGAAAGACTTCATATTTCGAGTGGCTACATACTTCCCTGTAATTGGTTCACAGGGCACGCAGGTTAGTTGCTCAGTAAAAACTTTTCTTTGTACCGTGCTGAAGATATAGCTTTCAGGTGTTTCATTTTATTGCTTTGGCTGTGAGTCTGTTTAGACAATTACAAATTGGACTCGATTGCAGTTTTTGAGTCATAATAACTGCCCGGAAGGTGAGTCTCATGTGCGGGCTTAGACCATTAGCAGTAACATAATGTGCTCTTCTCCACCAAATGGGCTGAATCAGACTCAAACATTGGCAGAAATGAGAAGCATGGCATAATGCCATTTTTTTTGTCAGCCAAGGAGGCAAGCACAAGCAAATACATAGTTCTTATGATGTTCATTTTGAAGAATGAAGTTTCATCACGCTCAGCTCTGATCTGAAAAGTCTGTGTGTTGATGTTATGATCTTCTTTCAGATAGCTGTGGTTCATTACAGCGATGAGCCTCGCATTGAATTCCGCCTTAACGACTTCAAAGACAGAAACTCTGTGCTCAGGGCTCTCAGAGCGCTGCGTTATGGAGGGGGAAACACCAAAACCGGTTGGTGACACTCACACAGATGTGCACCATGTCTCCGTTTGCCAGCTGTCTTCAGTTGGCCAGGAGTCTCTTTCACTACTGTATTGAACACCGTTGTCACGGGCTGCGTCTCTGACCCAGCGTTTTGCACTTTGATTTGTATTTTTGAGTCTCTTATGTTAAGGTTGTGATGATAAGTTCCTTTGTTATTCTTATTTAGGGTTTAGTTGAGTTTGGGTTACCATTATTATCATGTGTTTCATGTGTTTTTGTATTCTGCTTCTTGTCTGTCATGTGTTTTAAGGCTGTGTATTGTCAAGCTTGTGTTGTCATGTCTACGTCTCCATGTTTCCTGTTTTATTTTGAAAGTCTGGTGTGTTCTTGTTCATTGTGACTTTCCCCGTAGCATCATTAGGTTCATGTGTGTCAGCTGTTTCCCCATGTGTTCCCACTTCCCCTGATCACCTCCTGTGTATTTAAGTCCTCTGTTTTCTGTGTTTCATTGTCGAGTCGTCTGTTATCCCCATCATAGTCTTGTCTTAGTGTTTCATAGTGTTTTGTTAGTATTCTTAGTTTCCATGTTTATCACCTGCTATCAGTCAAATAAAGCCTCGCTTTTTGTTCTACTGCAACTCCTCTCTCCGCATCTGCTTCTGGGTCCTGTTCACAACTCACCGGCACACCCCGCCGTGACAACCGTAGCCTTTTTAACAGGTGTCACACTATTCTGTTACCAAAAACATGAACACTGTCTGCTGACATAGTTAGTGTCATGTGAGTTGATCTTTTATTGTGCATGGGCAAATTGAATTTTGTGTAAAAAAAAACAACAAAAAAAACAGAGGTTGTCTTTTATGTTTTCTTTGTTGAATCAGTGATATCATACAGGAAATCATATTGTCCAAGACTCCAAATAATAACATGGCTGAAGAATCTCGTTACAGTGGTGGAAAACTAGCAAAAATAATCTACCAGAACGTAACCGAAAGTCATGTTACGGCCTCTTAAAACTTATTTTTTTGTTGTTTTTGTTCTTTTGTTCCTTAGGAAAAGGCATCAGCTATGTTCTGCAAGAACTGTTCCAGGAGGCTCACGGGATGAGGCAGGATGTACCCCATGTTCTGGTTTTGTTTACAGATGGCAAGGCCCAGGACAATGTGGTGCCGCCCTCCAGAATTGCCCGTGCCTTGGGTGAGTTATAAACTGTTCAAAAACACGTGAAAGGGTTTTTCACTCATTAAAAGTTTAAACTAAAATATTCAGTTATTATGTTGCGATTGTGTCTCTATAGGGGTCA
>VOQK01002669.1:0-11956 GCA_015052645.1 Benitochromis conjunctus
CACTGGCATTGAGAAATAATTTTTTTTATTAAAAACATTATTGCTAGTTACATAATTCATTCATAAATGAGAATGTGCAACTTTAAGAGCCAAGGCAAAGAGATTACATTAGTCAACAATCTGGTTTTTCCTTCCCATTAGTGTATCTGATGACGATGTCGGAGGATTTCGGTTCAGCTAACTTGGTTTTACTTTTAATTAAGACAAACTGTTTTCAATCAAAGAACAAAAAAACAAAAAAAAGATTGCATATGCATTCACCCAGAGCACCCAAAAACATTAAACCCAAATCAATATATATAAAAAAATAATAATACATAAAACCATTAAAATTAACAAATATTCTCTTGTATATATAGTTTAAATGTGCTTTTACTTTTTTCTTGATTTTATCTAATAGCAGATTCTGGTCTACGCCTCCTTTTCTAACGCTAGCCCTCGCTCATAATCATTTTCAGCTTTCAGTCAGTGAGTCCAATCTTGAAGACAACTTGTCAATTTGAGAAAAGGAGGCTGTCATATTTCAACTGGCATGAAAAAAAGGAGGTTAAAGAAGGAAAGAAAAATCACACATTACAACCCCGTAGTGCTTCTTTTAATCATCCACGCAGTAAGTATCTACATCTCACTCGGCACTAAGAAGAAGCGTTCCTCTACAGAACAAGCACCGTACTAAAGAAATGTGGGCAAAAAAACAGACAGCACTGTGTCGATCTCTTAAAGCCAGGCAGGTTATGGATTTGTGAAGCAGTAAGTTATACAGAACTCAAGAGTTTAATAAAAAAAAATTATCCAATAACATACAAGATCACATATCCTCGCAGAATAAAAACTTCTGAGTTCTATATACAGTACTCCCAAACTGTACGCTGCTGTGAAAACAAAACAAAAAAAACAACCTGACCAGTTACCCTGGTCACGCTGGACACACCCATGAGACCCATCCTGAATAAGCGAGGCACTCCAGTTAGCCCACGACTAAAGACAATCTTGCATGTGTACACATTCATCAGATTATGGACCTGCAGATAAAAGGAAATGCACCCGCCGGATCCTTGAGATATCCACTAAGAATTACCAAGAAACGGGGAGATACATTTAACAGAAAGATCACTTTAGAAACAGACTCTGCCGTCTGTTCCAGCAAGAAGGAGGAAGAGGAGAATCAATCGTCTGCTTTATTTCTGTCTGTATAACTACCCATACCCTTGTACAGTTGCGGATCATCACAATCAAATGCAGAAAAAAGCAGCACGCCCACGCCCCATGGCAATGGGCTGTCACCAACACAAGATGCCAACAGAACAAAGCGGATGACAAGTTTTCAGTGTAGCTGCTGGAGCAAAGTCTGAGTGTGCCATGTTGTTGCGCTTTAGCAGTGGCAGTCACAGCAGTAGCAGTGTCATTTGGCACGCGTACGTAACGGAAAGCACACAGCGAAGCGAGTAGAGGAACAACCACTACCAAAACAGAAGCAGAAGCTGTACACATATCTAATTAGACAGATAAATACAAGATCCCAGTGGTAGGAAACGACTAATTTTTTTTTGTAGTGTGTGACCAGTAAGGAAAGAGAGAGAGAAAACCAATGACACATTCCCTCGATTTCTTCAAAACAGAGTGTGTTAGCCATTTATGGAAAATCTCACCATAAAGTGTCCTGATATGATTCCAACAGTTCCTTTTTAATTAGTTTAATTAGTCTTTGCTCTGACCTCCAAGAAAATACCAAAGAAGCCACAGTCTCAAAGAAAGAGAGCATTAGTGTTGTCCAAGCGAGCTGTAGTGCTGATGGAGTGGTTTCGGAGTAAAGTGGTCGTAGTGTCACATCCGGCTGTCCACAGGGAATGCAGAGCATCGTCAGTTTTCCATATGGTTTCGTTCGAGTGTTTTAACTGCAATGGAGGAATGTAACAGAGAGACAGAGGGAGGAAGAGAAGCTGCAAGAGAGAGAGTGTAAGGGATGAAGCTTAAGTCATGTCGGTAGTGTAGCAGTGGTCCCCCATTGTCAGTTCAGCAAGGGCAGTAAGTGGGAGGAGGCTGTCGTCTTGTGATGCACACAATCAGTTTTTCTGCAAGAGAAGAAGAGGTACAAGCGTGTGAACGGATCACATGGAGCGGCTAACGGTGAGGCAGCCATGCCTGGGCGGGAAGAATCACACTTTTAAATAAAGATTCATTAAAAAATATAATACACGATAAAGGGCGTGGATAAAAATGTTACTTAACATCAGACAAAAAAAAAAAACAATTACAAACTGTGCAAAGCAGAGGTAACAAAAAAACATGTGTATATCAGATCCAGAGAACCACAAAAAATAAAAATCTTTGACACTTTTCACCAGCAGGGGGAGCAAAACAGTCCAAAAACGGTACAATGGAAGCTCATTTATAACACCAGTCACAATTAAAAAACACACAAACAGTCACAAATCTTACTACAAAACTAATATTAGGCCATGCGGTGAGTTGTGAGAGCAGCCCGTGGGACACACATACCATGCGGTGACATGCAGTGTGACACAGTGGGTGCAGCCTAACCATCGTAAGAATCCATTAGAGGCAAGGAGGCCTGCCTCTCCCCATACATCCCTCCCTGAGAGAGAGAGAGAGAGAGAGAGACAACAACAAAGAGAGGAGAGAAGGACAGATAAAGAGGAGGAGAGAAAAGAGCCCAAAGGAGTGGGTTAATGAAAAGGGTTTAGTGTGAAAATCCAAAGAGGAGGCGAGTAGACACAGAAGGGGAAAAGGAGGGAGTTCAGAGTGATGAAAGAAAGAAGAGTTGCAACATGTTAGTGAAATGTTAGGTCCTGTTTTAAGGTGGGAAAAAAGGGACAAGGGTGAGAAACAATGTGCAAGATAAAGATCAACTCCTGTGCTGTACAGAGACATGCATCAACATGCTGCCCGAGGGTGTGTGTGAGAACACGTCCATTCACACGGCAACTTTCTGGGAAACCAGTGTGTGAAATTAACACGATTAATTATTTTTGGGTTGTTGTTTTTTGCCCTTTACATTGATTGAACAACAACTTTATGCGGCTTTGTGAGAGCACAGACTGAACTCGGATGGCGCCTAAAATCAGGTGAAGCACTGCAGCTGTAGCACAGCTTGGTGTTTTTGGCTTCTTGGATCAGCAATCCTCAACCCCAAAATATTCAATTTATGATCAAAAACAACAACAAGGTGTGGACTGGCTAGGTGCCTTTAAAATTAAGTGAAGCATTACATTATATTGGGGTCAGGAGAGAGATGTAGGAGTACGCAGCAGAGTGCATGTTAGGAGTGAGGCAGTTTAATTCTCAGTAAAAGTGCAGACATGCGGGCTTATGTCTCTAGGGAAAGGTGTAAGGAGTGTCGGGTGTGTCATGAGGTTGGCAGATACCTGATCTAAATCTTTGTCAGTAGGTCCGAGTGTGTTATCCAGAGTGTTCCTTCTCCCCGTCTGGTCCAGTGTGGAGTAGGCATCTGAAGAGGAGAAGCACGAGTTTAATTGGTACTGCCAATAAATACACAAAGGGTGTAGACTATGGAGCTGGCAGGAAAGAGAAGAAGAAGAAGAAGAAGACAGCAGAGAAGATTCATGATGTAGTGAAGGAAGACATCATTGTGTTAGTGTGACAGAGGAGGATCCTAGGGACAGAGGCCACTGTGCTGACTCATAAAGGCAGCAGCTGGAAGTCAATGATGACTTGAAGCCAATGAAAGCAAAGACATGTCGGAAAGCTCTTCTGTATTTGTGTGCTGGTCAGTTGTATCTGTTAGTGTGTTTTATGTCTGCACACTTGCCTGGTCCCATGTCATTCATCGGAATCATTTCCCGGTCACTTTTACCACCTGTGTGTCAGAGAAACATTAAAACAGTCACAAATACAAGTATTTCTCTGTAATCCTAAAGAATTACGTTGAGACAAATATATTTTTAATGCAACAAATGCTGAAAGACAACAAACAAAAAAACCAACAACACAACTAACACATAAGTAAAAGCAAATGTACAGATTCAGTCTACTTTGAAAAGAACGAGAAACTGTTTTTAAAACGCTGCTAACAATGTCCTGTGTTGACATTTCAATGAAAAGTGCCCCACACTTCAGGAGGCCCTGTCCCTTCTATGCCTTAAACTTGACCTCAGTACTCAGGGAGAGGTCAGGAGGATCCAACACACAGTAAAAAACTAAAACGTGCAAAAACCACTTAAAAAACTGACTGGGAGACAATACAAAGTAGTCAGTGTAGATCAAACATGCTTTGATCCATGTGGTAAAGCTGTAAATGTAATGAATCCCATGTTGGCTGAGATCAATAACTGCATATCTGCAAACAGCCTCTTATCATTCTGCACAATCGACCTCCGAGTTGCAGTCATGCAGGAGAATTGTTCAGACTCAAGTTTAGAGAAATCTAAAAAGGAATTTATGTGAAACTCTGAACAGATACTTAAAACGCCAGTTCGAATAACAACCTACACACTACACAAAAAGACTGACAACAATTATTGCATTAAAACCTTTTAAGCTAGGTGGTGGCTATTTTGGCCCCCACCACTGACCTTTGTCTATAAGCGGCAGAGTGCTTTCCTCGTATCCTCCGTTGGTTCTGTTGCTGGGAGGGTTTAAGTTGACCATGAAGTCCGTCTTCTTCCAGCCATCCTTTTCCAAAGTGCGCCGCAGCTCCTTGTAGCCCCAAACTGTCTGCAACACCAGGCCGGCTCCACGCACCTCCCGATCCGAACGATTACTGAAGAAGAGAGGCACAGAGAGGGAGGAAGGTGCAATTTGTAAAAAGAACCCGTTGCTGCAATTTCAAGAGGCTGTAAAACACACACACACATCTCTGCTTACCCATCCTTGTTGATGAGCACCAGTTTCTCAATGCCATTCGCAGCCCTGAGGGTCTTGGCTGCTTCCAGACTGGAGCCCAGCACCTCATGGAGCGTGCTCAGTATAGACACCACCGTCTCTTCTGACACTGCTCGCACCGGCTGACTCTGACCAGCACCAGGCAGGTTATTTACCAGGTTAGGCACCGCATGTTTACCTGGCAACACAGTGTGGTTTAAGATTGCAACATTCTTACAACTACTGACACTAGTTTATAATAAAGTAGTTTTTTTTGGTTTCTTTGTGTGTTTGTTTTGTTTACACTCTCGTTAAAACCATTTTCACTGTTGCTCAGTCACACAAAGAGTTAGCGGTCTCACCTAGTAGCTCTTTGTTTCGTCCATCAATGGCCAGGTTGCGGAGGGCTCCAGACATGGCTCGGACTACGCGGTCGTTGGTATGAGCCAGCTGCTCCGTCATCATGGATAAACCTTTCTCCCTGCGCACCAAGGCACGGATGCATCTGCCATACTACAGACACACAAAGTGTTTTTATTGATTTATGACACCATCTTGGCGACCATCACTGATAAATCTCGCGCTTTGTTTTCAAATAACTTTTCACTCAGTGGATTACCGTTGCCTGTCAGATGCTACTAACCAGTTTTCTAAGTAAATCTATTTCTGAAGGTGTCACTGATATGAAATTCTCACCAGATGTTGATAACAACACGTCCCTTCCACACATGCAAAGAAATCAAAGACAGATGTTCGTAAAGTACATTTTGTTCAATAATGAGAATTGACACAGGAAAAAGTATTGAACACACATATTCATTTAAAACTTTGTACAAAAGCAGTTGGTGATGACTGCTTCAAGACGCCTCCTGTATGGAGAAACTAGTCGCAGGTGTGATTCGTCCCAGTCTTTAAATCCTGAAGGTTTCATACTCTGAGTTTTTGTTCTTTCTGTAGAGATTCGGGTTATTGGCGGGGCCATTCTAGCAGCTTTATTTCTCTCTCTCTGAAACCAACAGCGAGTTTCCTTGGCTGTGTTTGGGATCATCGTCTTGCTGAAACGTCCACCCTCGTTCCATCTTCATCCTCCTGGTAAGATGGCAGCGGACTTTTATAAAGAATGCCTCAGTTTCCATTGATCCGTACTTCAATTATATGAAGCGTGCCAGTACCATATGCTTGAATGCTCTTCCCACGTCCAAACTTCACTGTTGTGGTGTTTTTGGGATGATATTGAGTGCCTTTTGACCTCTAAACATGGTGTTTATTATGGTATCAAGTTCCATTTCAGTCTCATCTGACCAGACTACATTTTCCAAGTATTTCACAGGCTTGTCTAAATGTTGTTCACCAAACTTTAAACATGCTTCAACGGGTTTTTTCTTCAGAGTCTTGTGTGGTGAAAGTGCATGCATGCCGTGGCGTTTGAGGGCATTACATGTTTTTTACAATAAATTGTACCTGCTGATTCCAGGTCTTTCTGTATCTCTCCACAAACTTTTCTGAAACTTTTCACTCTTCTGTCTGAAATCTTGTGGGGAGCATCTCGGTCGTGGTCGTTTATGGTGAAATGATGGTGTCTCCACTTCCGGATTATGGCTCCAACACTGCTCTTCTGCAACTAATGCCATCAGCAGGCTTTGCAACAATAACTCCCTTTTTTAAGGTGTTCAGTACTTTTTCTCTCTGTCATTTCTCATTATTGCACATGATTTAGGGACGCCTATGGTTTGATTTCTTTGCATGTGTGGACTGGATGAGTTGTTACCAACCAGTGAGTTGTTCCTTTTGATGTAAGAGAACCAGCCGCTCTGAGACCCTCTTCAATAACTGAGTTCATCACCCTCTCTCTAAAGCTGAACCCAGCCAACTCAGAGGAAGCTTGTTTCTGCTGCTTCGACCTGTAGCTTGAGGCCACAGGTAAGCATAGGAATGTAGATCAACCAGTAAACCAATACTTCAGACTCTTTAGGTGTTGACTAAACAAATATCACAGTGATTTTTCTCATTTGCAGCAAAGTGAGTATTTTGAAGTCACGACAAAGTCAAAGTACTTGTCTGTTACATCACAGATAAGCTCTATGATAAGACAACAAATCTAACAGAAATTCCCACATGGAGTGTTTACTAATATTCCTGAAATAACCTTAGATTCCAATGACTAATGCTACTCATTCAGACTTCCCAATCTGGTTTATTTACTTAGCACATCAAGTTCTGGTACTGTAAAATAGAAAAAGATCATTACAGATGGCAGTTCTTACAGTCCAGTGTCCAGCGCACAGGTTCTGAACAGCTCCAGCTGAAGCTTCCAACACTGTGGGGTTTTGGGACTCCTTTATCAGAGATATGTAGATGCGAACCACCTCCGGCTGATACAACAGCTCATAGCCTACAGGAAACAGGCAGAGAGTGCACACGTGTGATGGGAACATTTGTAATGTAACAGGTCCTTTATAAAGAAATAATGTTGCAGGAGTACAAAAATACAGACATATTCATTATTGAACAACATGTGCAGGGATATTTTAAGCAGGAATTTTTGAAAATCAAAGAGGATAATTGTTCCTGAATGTGGTATGCTAACCAATCTTAAACCAAGTACACAGACAGTTTTCTTTATACCATCCTCCAGATAAGAACACAGCAAACATCCATGCTATCATCAAGCCGATAGGCACTCAGTAAGGGCTTCAGTAGAGACAAAACAAATGGTGCCCAACTGTCTGGTCCTTAAGCTCCGAAAGGCCCCAAAAGGCTGTGATATTTTTAAGCCTTCGACAGAAGAGCTAACTCCAAATATCAACTGTAAAAGCAGCAGAGACGATTGATGGAGAACCAGCAGAAGACACACCAGGACAGGAGGATGCTGACCACTACGACTGGACGCCTACATTTTCCTTTTAGTATAATATATTTACCTTCACGTCAAACCCCGTGATAGAGAGAACATCTCTGTTATGCTGTCTTCAAAGCCCCTTTAAGCACAGCGAGTCCAGTCACCCGAGTGTGTGTGTGTGCGCGTGTATCCACATGAACGCACACAACAGGCATCCACTACTCCTAATCTCCCATGAAAAAGTGCAGAACAACAACAGACCTTTCCAGAAGCATGTCTCGTTATGATGACGTATGAAATCAATACAACGACAGGCAGAAATCTGC
Source organism: Benitochromis conjunctus (assembly GCA_015052645.1). Classification (NCBI taxonomy): domain Eukaryota; kingdom Metazoa; phylum Chordata; class Actinopteri; order Cichliformes; family Cichlidae; genus Benitochromis; species Benitochromis conjunctus. The sequence continues at coordinate 8,008 of VOQK01002669.1, forward strand.
AAAACTCACAAATATGAATTGGTGTAAATTTGCACTTCAAAAACCAAAGGCTAAAAATAATTTCCTTTACTGTCCTCATCCACTTCCTATGCTGGAAGGTATGTCTGTCTTTTAGCACTCACATTGGCTGCCCTTACATGACAACTCAACAGGACATCATCTCATGAATACTCATGGTCCAAATCTAGATTTTTGTCCTAATGATTATCCTAAGCGGTATTGCAATAATAGTCATGTCACAAAATTCAGTTTCCAAGTTCTAATTACATAAAGTATAATATAAACAATGAATCACTAATTACTGATGCATTATTGCCGTTTCCAATCAAGAGGAGAGGTCTTCCGAGTCCATGTGGATGGGGCGGGGTACAGCTTATATCAAATTGTGCTTGCAGTAGCAAAGTCAGAGCGAACTACGATAAATAAGAGATAACTCAGGTGTACTATGACATCCTCTCTATGCGTCTACCTGTGAATGGAGCTGTGGCAAACATTCACCTAAAGGTGGATGATGTCTGAATGAGACCGCTGTCACCCTAAAACATTCAGTGTTTTCAAGCCCATGTCTATAAAGGCTTAATTCAGTAAAAGGTGCTCATAGAGCCTTTGCTTACCTTGAGCAGGTGAGTTCCTTTTTGGAATGTCTATTGTATCATCAGCTGTATCCTCATCTTTCCTTCCTGAAAGCAACAATAAACATTAACAACATAAAGTATTAGAAAAACGCCAAAACAATCTGCTGTCGACTCTGAGTGTGATGGCTGTTTAAGACTGACAGATGCACTGTTAGTACACGTGTTGTGCTTTGGTTAGACACATGCTCTTCAGGGCAAACACGAAGATTTAAAAACAAACTACAGTGCGAGTGTTCCACTATAAAGAAAGGGGGCATGTTAGTGCTAGTAAAACATTTCTGTTATCTAAGCCATGATCCTTCTGCTCCTACTCCAAGACAAAAGTAGGAAGCAGAAGTAAAGTGTAGTCATAGACAGGTAAAGAAAGCTTACCTTTGGAAAACCACTCATCTGCAGCCAGGCCGAAGGAGGATGTAGAGGAGGGAGGGGAAAGAGAAGAGCAGCACAACAGGAGGAGGAGAGAGCATTTAAGTAAAAAGGAAAGCAGCCATAATTGAGCCACTCAGTTAACATCTGTTTACACCCCAAAAGCACCACTGCCACCACAAAGAATCAAAAGTGTGGCATGCCATGTATGCAGGCCAGATAAAGCAAATCCAGGGAAACGCCCAACCCAACCAAGTCATTTTATATTCACATGGAACTGTACATCAAATGTATTAATAATGTACAAGTAGCCCTCAAAGTGTAGAGTAGCTACGAACACAAAATAACTGCCCTATACCTCACCTGCAGCAGCCCGAGTTAAGATCTGCCCTACCATCTCACCACTCACTTTCATATCATCAGTCACTATCTTATAAAAATAAAACAAAAAACTAAACATTTGACATATTTATAGCAATATTAACAGCTGTTGTTGTAAATGATTTTGTAATACAAAGCCAGCAAATTGTAGTCGGGGCTGTAGTCTGTCAAAAACAAATCAATACTCTCAGTGAAACACAAACAGAGCAGCTGAAGAGAGGATAAGATTTCTGTAAGGGGGGGGTTTACATTCCTCTGCTGATGACTGGTTTTGTTTGCGTAAGTGTGTTTGTCTAAGACTGTGTGTATGTGCAAGTATCAGCTCAGTGATGATGTGACCTCACCAAATGCTCTCGATACTGACTGAAAACTACACCATCTCCGTCTGTCTATGGCACACACCTTTGCCTTTGCGGGAACCGAAGCAACTGCCCTTATTGCTGGAGTAGGCGGGGCCTTGGTGGTTTGGCGCGGCCTCCAGGTAGCGCTCAGGGTTGGGGATTTCACGGTGCACTTGGTAGGACAGGTTCCTCAGCAGACACATACAGTTTTCTGTCAACTGCAGAGATGGAGAGAAAGTTAACCAAAATGCCGCCTTTCTCAAAGTAAATTCACAGGTAAATGTTGCCTGACACACAAACGCAACAAGGATCAAATAAATGTGTCAAAGGATTGAATCAATCAGGACTCCACATACCTTATTGTCCACATCTTTACAGTCAATCTGGGACTTCACAATGTACATGAGCGAGTCGACCAATCCTGTGCACTCCCTGAGCTTCCTCCTCGCCTCGCTTCGCTCTGAACTTACATTTCTTTAGTCGAGAGGAAAGTTAAGAAGAGGAGAAACAAGAACGCAGATTAGAAGAGGTTAAAGGGGAGCGGAAGGAGGCTGCTATAGTGAATACAAAAGGATTCCAACGCCTATATAGCCCAAGCACACCCCCAATAAGTTTGAATGAAAGTCCTGTTAAATGTACTAGTTTACAAAGAGAGTACAGTTTGACAAGATCAAGTTACATCTCTGGGCCAATTTTCTCAACTGTTCTCTGACTCAGCCGCACTTAAAAGACTCAAGAGAGCTGGAAAACTGAGTGTCGTGGCCTTTCATGTTTCCCGTCGGCAGACACGCCCTTTCACATAATACCAGGACACATTCTCTTTCACAGCAGAGGGCACTCATCTGACTTCACGACATAGTTTGAGAAGTTTATTTACATGCTGCGGTAGGCGGACATTTAAAATTAAAAATGCTGACTGAATCAAATCAGGACTGCGGCAGGGAAAAGGAAAAGAGAGTCCCGGTTTCCAAAAACATGAAGCTTGAAATTTGCTAAACTTATTTCAAACAAACTGGAAAAAAAGCAAGAAGATATCTATTTACATATGTAAATAAAATAGTGTTTGACCTTAATCCTGCCTCATTAACATTTGCTATAAAAGAAGACACATAAGCAGACATAAAACACTCATCGTTTTAATGACCCACATATAGACTACCGTAATAGTGGATACTGCCTATACTTCATACTGTAATTAATGCACTCATATTGCTGCGTATGATCAACAAAAATTGAGTGAGCTGAATAAAAAAAAATATCCATTAAGGCAACACAATCTGCACTCATAATGGAATTAAATTAACCATTAAACCCAGCAGTATAACTGCAGCTGCGTTAACACAAAATCTGCACAAGTAACACGCCCTGTCTGTTTGGCAACAATGAAGACAGCTTTATTGTTTGTTTGAATATTGTTAAGTGGAATTAGAAATGGACAAAAGCTTGTAGGAGCTTGGCATTCACACTCTGCATAAGCTCAACTCTTCAACTGGTCTGAACAATGTGAGCTGAGAAATTGCAGATTTTGGCTGCAGGAAGGCCAATTGTCTGGGTCAAAGGGCGTACTGACCCAGCTCTAACTACTGTCACAAACATGCTAGTACGACCGCCCAATATTTACGAGATTGTTTAGCTCAGGCGTCTCCTGCCTGAAAGGCTGAAATTTGACGATGCTGTCCAGACCATTTCTGTAAACACTGAACTTTTGAAATCCTCAAGATAAGATGTGTTTCCACACCTGCGAGTAACCATTTTATAATTAGCCCTATGGCTAAATCCAAGATAACAGAGAGACGGGCCTGAACATACTGTTTATACTGGAAAAGTCAATGCCCCACTGTCCTCTGCTTGCCCCCTCCCTGTAAACTCTGACATTCCTTTCCTGCCCCCCAGATAGCTCAGTTACTGGGCAATTTTTCTTTTCTTTGATATATAACTGACATTTAACCCAGAAGTGTTTATATGCACTAGTAATTAGAGTAAGAGTCTTTAACATGAAAAATATCTTCGATGCATCACTCCAATATACTCGCATTTTTAAGTCTGAGTTTTTGAATCTGCTTGGAGTTTTTGTTACTTATTCATTTCCTTCTTCAGAAAAGATTTAAAAGCTTTCATTAAAACATGCTTCTACTACACATAGATGCTTTGTGTAAATAGATACAATAAAGACCGAGTAAATAGAGTTCTGATTTTTTTTTTTTTTTTTTTTTTTAAAGAAAAAAA
>VOQK01002671.1:0-13519 GCA_015052645.1 Benitochromis conjunctus
GTGTGTTATTTAATGTAACTCACCCACTTTTAGACTGATTGTGCTCTTCAGTGGTTCGGGGAGGGCAGACACAGAGGCCAGACAGTCCACGTGAGAACTTTTTGCTGCCAGCACACTGAGGTTGCTGGTCACGGTGAAGAGGCTCTCCTTCGACTCTTCACTGCTGATGTTGTATTCACTCGGACTCACCTCCGCACCATTTCCCCGAGAGAGAGAGGACGATGATTATTTACAGCTTAACACGCTTTTTAATTTTAATGTTTACAGCCTCGTTGGTTCAGTAAGCACCCTGAATATAACCCGTTTTAAGGGACATTTCACCAGTGAATGTGTGCTGTATAGACAGATTTGTGCCCAATTCAGAAGAAACTGGAGAAACTGAGCAGTTTGAAGGTGACCAGCGTGTCTCAGATTTGTCATCAGAGGAGGCAACTGCACTGCCTCATTCTCCCCCTCAATGTAGGGAGTAAGTTATCAGTTTAGTTTGTCTGTCTGTTTGGATGCATGTTTTCAGATGTCGGGTTTCAGATATCATTTTTAAATTTTGTGTGATGATAAATACCAGTAACAGCTCGAGCTAATTGAATTTTGGTAAAAATCGGGTCAAGGTCACACCAAACATGAAAAATCAGTAAAAACTTACAATATTACTCAGAATTTATTTATGGATCATCTTCAAAATTTACAAAAATATTGCAGGTATTGGGGGACATGAGTACCTACATTGGCTAAGCATTTGACCTTGACTGTCATTGGTAGCCCCCAAGGTCAACCAATTATATTGAGTTGTATCATATACCATGGGCATGGAGAGGGCTGTGCAACAAATTGGATGATGCCCTATGTCAAAATAATGCCATGACAGACTGATCTCATCATATTGTAATAAAAACAAGCTCCATTTTACTATACCATGTGTGTAAATGCTGTTGCATGCTCACATATTACATTTCCCACATTGTTATTCATTTATCACCCCATGAGACTTCATTGCAGGCCATTTTCTTTTCCAGATATACTGCTTCTATACTCATTGCCAAAGCCTCTGGCCTGTTACAGTGACATGTTGTGTAGAAAAGGACCCAAATGTGGACTTCTATGGCAGAACTTCACAAACAACTAAAACAACCTTTATTCAGCTAGAGTATAAGTCCATAAAACTCTAAAACAGAAAATAAACTGCTGAATCCAAAGAAGCACAACAAGGCTAGGAGCAAAGGTGATCAGACAAAGGGAGACAGATACTATAAATACACAGAGGAGTGAATGCGGCAGAGTGGAGGCCCCTGTTAGACACAGCTGAAACTAAATCAGATAACAAGACATGGGGAAGTCAAACAAAAAGCACAGCAACAGAGACAAATGACTATCAAAATGACAGAATAAAACACGACTTGACAACAGCATACAGGAAACACAGGGGGAAATAAATGGAAAATTCAAGGACGTAATCACAAGTCCTCCTTATTGTTCCCACGTTTCTGTACATTCAGAGCATGTGTATCTTTCCAACTGGAAAGTCAGAGGGTCCATAAGCTGGAATTTAGATCTTGGTCTGTGAATTTGGTTTGCAAGAATCATTAGTTGAAAAAATAGAAAATGGCAAACAACCTGGTAGGCAAAGGAGCGTGATTCCTTTTATAGACTAGAAAATCTGATCACATAGTGTCTGATCAGTCGAACACAGGGATGGCCGTGTTGTGGCTTGGCATTTATTGATTTATTCACTGCAGAAAAAAGCAACAGGATGAGGGCAGATATATCTAACAGCATTTGTGTTGTCGGGTTCAGCCAAATGCATCAGAACTCACTGCAGAACATTTCATCAGTCAGCACTTCCTAAAGATATACTGTAGAGCTTTTTAAGGTGAAAGAGGGGAACATCCTTGATTGACCAAGTCCATTATCTGGTCTCATGCACAAGGTCTGCAGATGTTTATTGGTCAAACATTTCAGGAACTCATTGACTGCAAAGGATTTTACAGAAAAAATTAAATCTGATGAGTTTCTTTGATTTAATTAGCCATTTTTGAAATTCTAGATTTAAGGCACTATTTGTTAGAGGGGTCTCTCTCACAGAGTTCATTAGTGACGTAAACCTACCCGAATTCAAGTCGTCATATATTAGAGAAAGCCAAAACAGACTTTTTAGGGGAAAAAGTGAATATTTGTTTGCTTGTTTCTTTCCTTTGTTCATTCTGATTGCCTGGAGTTTTTGTTACAATCATCACCAATGATAACTTAGACCTCTAGGGTTAATGTAGCAGCTATGATTTTATTCCTCAAGAAATAGAATAAAGTACATAACAGTCCTTTTACAGTACCAAATATACTGACTACACTGCCTGAGGTTATAGCAGGATATACTGCAGGCTGAAGAGAAAAAAAACAAGTTTTAGTTCCGGTGTTTGTTACAGATAGTGATGATTTTGTTTAATTGCTGTTGTGTATTTACCTCTTTTTTATTCACCTCCCATTTCAAAACAGGCTCAGGGTACCATCCTGCTGCTTCACATTCAAACAGGACAGAATCTCGCTGAAAAGCCAACCTGCTATTCCCAAGGATTTTCACACTGCCCTTTTCTGAAATAAGAAAACAGTCAGTCACAAACTTGAATGATGTACTCTTTGCCTTATTCATGTTTCACACGTTTAGTGAATGTCCTTATGTATGAATGTAAGTGAGCGGGTAGGAATCTTTCAGCGCCATCATCAGTCTCCTCTGAAATCCTTCTATTTGGATGCACGCGTCTCTGCTATCACCTCTTCAGCTGGGCTGTTCACTTACAAAAGATGGATTTCATTCGTCCCAGGTGATTGATCACATGTCTCCGATTCTCAATTGCCTGACGAATGCTTCTTCTTTTCTTCCCCCTTCATCTCCTTCCCTGCCAGCCGAATAAGCCACATAAAGCCCCGGGAGATACAGTATCTCATATGTGAAGTCTGTTGTCAGGCAGAATGAAAGGTGGTGGAGGCAACACACAATTGCTACAGACAGAAAGATAATTGCAGGAACTTGGGTGCTTTGTCTGAGCGAATGGCATGTCTGTGTTGATTTAGGTTCAAATCCTCACGTGTTTTATATACATTATTGGCTGTCCCTTTCCTCTAGGAGCTGTTATTTGATGCCTGATTGGGTGTCATAAGCACCGTCCGCACTCGTGTTTTTTGAACCACCCGTTCAGATGGTGGAGTTCAGCTGTTTTTACAAAATCTCAGCACCACCAACTAAAGGTTAGCAGGTAACCAGCAGCCTCATTTGCACTGATTGATGAGCAGCTTGCGGCGATCGTGGCTGATTGATACAGCCGAACAGAAAAAGAATGGCATCGGCACACAAAGCCCCATCCTACGTGATCCCTGAAATAAGGTTTCATATGGTTTGTTAATCACTGTAGGGAGACTGGTAGTGTGAAGCAGGGAGCCCTCAGCTAAATGTAATTTTAGTGATTTTTCAGCAGGGATCCTCGGGAGACTAAATTGCTGTTTTAAAGGAAGCTTTTTATCATTTGTATGTGTCTATGTGCAGATTTGAAGCGTGCCCGTGCAATTTGTCTTAAATGAACAGTATACACTCTATATGCGTTTATAAGCTTACACCAATGAGAATATCTTCTATGCCTCTACAGACCAATTACCACAGGCATTTTCTATCTTCTCTGATTTATCATGTCTCCTATTCTGCAGCCTCGCCTTCACTTCAGTCCCCGTTTGTAGTCAACAGCGCATGCAACCACACTAAGTTGCTTGAGTGAAGGATTCGCGTAGATGCTCTGCATTTGTGATTTACCAAGCATAAGAACTAAGCACAGAAAGAGCAGTGAGAGGGTGTAGTTATATTTACATCATCTTCATTTGGGACAGAATCAAGCAGCCTCTCTGTAAGTCTGCGTCACAAATCACATGCAGAGTTGCTGACTGTTAACTGGGCGTGCCAGGATGCACAATTAATTCAAAGGCTATGTCAGGCCCTAGTGATCCTCTGCATCCAGACTGGAGGGCCTGATTCGCCATACACTGCTGTTAATGGCTGCATATGTCAGTGGGGATTTGTGGCACTGGCAGCAATGGGGGCTCTCTCCATAATATATTGGAGGCATTGGTTCATTGGTTTTGTTTCCTGTCGCATTGTGCAGAGATGTTGGGGGGTTTTTTTTAGTTTTTTTTTTTAGCTGTGCTCTCAGTTCAAGTGCACACACTTTAGATGCAAATAAACTGAAGCATGTATTAAAAGAAATCACTGAGTTGCTATTCTGTTTTATGCGAGCTACTTCCGTGTGAGCTAGAAATTGTGACGTCAACAGCCCAGAGTGATCACTGAAGCCTCAAATGAAACATTATGAGCATCACAACAGTCGCCAATTTGAACTCTAGTTGTGGACTTAGTTTGATGTGTTACCAGAAATGTGGATATTGCTAATAGATGGGAGTATACTTCAAATACTTCAAAAATGCTTGAATTTAGAATAAAAAGATCCATCCTGTCACTGGGCAAAAGGAGGGTACACCCTGGACATGGCAGACTTTAAAATACCATAACTTTAAAATACCAGCATTATTATAGAATAACAGTGACTAGAGTCGCATCCTTGTGCTTAAAACAGAAAGTTAAAGTTAATACTCAGTGAGTAACATTTATAGCTCTTATGTGCTCTGGTTCTCTAAAACTGACATTTTGGTCCTGTCATTGAAATAGTTTGCTCTATTCGTGGCTATGCAATACACATTTATTTAAATCTGGGGTGAGAACAAATATAGTCTCCTTAACTATCTTCCTTTAATCTAAAAGGGAAAAAGCCCCTTCTACAACCAGCCTTATAGCCTCATTCATTTTAATTTGTGTAGAAGTGAAAATGCTTGGGATTGGTCTGACCAGAAATTACAATAACTTGCTAAAAAAAAATTCCCAAGGTAAATGGTAAAAGGAAAATCCCACTTGAAAACATTATAGTTGATACTGCGATCCTTTTCAAAATAAGATATCTCTATCAGGACTACCTTGATGCATGCTTAATCATCCAGGTAAGGATGTAGCAATGCAGGGATCTGGAATGCAAATAAGAAGATGGTGGGTGCATTAGTGATGTAAGTTGGTGTCACCATACTTGATTTAATCCTTTCAGCAGCTTGATAGTACTGTGATTGAGTTTGTTCTTTAATTTATAGTTATTTATCATCCATCCATGCATGGATGGATGATAAATGGCTTTCTGTGCACACCACAGCAAGATGTTTTGTAACTATCTACTGTTGTGTTTTGAGCTATGTTCTAAATCTAAAGTTCTCAGCAAACGTGCCTCGCTCTGGCATAGCATCCATACAGTATACAGTAAATGAGGGATGAAGAGGAGATGAGATTGGTTGTAGCTGCAGCCTGTAAATCCAGCTCTGCTGCTGCCTGTTCTGACTGGCATGGAGTGTCCAGGCATTTCTAACGTGTATTTATATCTGGGGGCCAATCAGTTCATATCCCTGGCACCGCCCACGCTGCCATTAACACAGAGTAATGCAGAGACCATCAAACATGCCTGAGCAACTTCACTCCACTAAGTTGGCCGTAATGATTCCCCACCCTTGCTATTGATCTCTTGGGCGCTTGTTCAGCTGCTTTTACGGTAAAGTGAAAACGTGCAACCTTCAGTCTCTAATTTCAAAGCAATGTAATACAAAAAAAGGGTCTTAATGATGGCGTGAAAGTTGGAAGGCAAAATTCTTTTGCTGTTGTTTTTGAGGCAAAGGTTTTTAAAAGCCTTCACCATCTGCTTCGTTTCTTTGCCTGGTTTGTGTGTGTGTGTGCGTGCGTGCGTGCGTGCGTGTGTGTGTACTTGCAGACTCTAGTTTACAAGAAACTGAGTATCCTTGAGGGGAAATGGCTTCACAAAAGTCTTTGAAATTCTTTGCAATGGGAAGAAAAACCTACCTTGCTGCTATCTTGCTTCAGTGAATCTAGGTAACACACACATGCACTAAGATGCATGCATGCATCCATGAATGCACCTACATTGTTTTTCTGCTGACTCGCCCACAGACAAACGTACACACACACGCACACATACACATGAATGTACAGACCTTGTACAAATAGCCTCGATGTTTTCCTATCAATGCCCTGGAGGTCACAGGTTACTTCTCCCTGGTTGTGTCTCTCTGTGTTATTCAGGACAAGCATCCATCCATCTTTCTTTTTTTCAGCCATCAGATTCTGGTTGAGGGAGGGCAGGACACCATGTTCATTAGAGATAGTGAGCGCTACCTCACCATCCAGCAGCCATATCATAGCAGTCCACTGGCTGTTAGAAGGAGTGCAGGTAAATCTGGCCTTTTCCCCTCTCAGGACCATCAGGTTTTCTGGATATAGTTTTATTTGAGCTCCAACTGCTTAAAAAAGAGCATGAACAAAACATAGTCTGAAAATTTATTCTACATCAAGTTTTATCTAGAAATCAGTCTTATTTTTGAGATAAGTCAAACAAAGCAATTCTGCAGAGTTTCACTTCCTACCACTGCTGAAGTACTTTTAAAGAATATTTGAACATTTTGGGAAATAAGCTTACTGGCTGTCTTGTCTCTCGTACTCAAACAGCAAGCAGCTGTGTAGCATAGCATATAGGGCTAAACTCACCGAGGAGCAACTAGCTTCACTCAGTCCAGGAGCAAGAAAATTTGTCTGCCAAAATATCTAAAGCATCACACACTGTGTATCATTTAATCCAAGAAATCGTTTTACCTTTTTTGCCTAATGCATATTGGCTCCTTCAAAACCATTGTTCACATACAGCATGATCACCCGTTGGTAGTGCATTATTTAAAATGGTCTCATGAATTAGTTATATTCAGGGGACAAACACAAGTTCAAGATGAAGAAAAAACATTAAAAGATAAAACAAAATAACCATAAATGTGTGCATTCAGGTTGTCTAAAAACAAAATCAAGTGTGACTCAAAATTACACAACGATTTCATGGAAATTGTTATGTTTTGTATGCAAGTCTTTTAAAACTTATGCTTTTCAATTTATTAACTGCAATGTCTAACCAGCTGCATCTCAAAGCATTTAGACATACAGACATGGTCAAGATGACCTCGTGAAGTTCAAACTGAGCATCAACATGTGAAGGAAAGGTGCTTTAAGTGACCTTGAATGTGGAATGGTTGTTGATGCCAGAAAAGCTGGTCTAGGTATTTCAGAAACCGATTATCACCTGGGACTTTCCCACACAACTATCTCTAGGGTTTACAAACAATGGTCTGAAAAAGACAAAATGTTAGCTGACAACAGAAAACTGAGGCTACAATTCATATCGGCTTACAAAAACTGGACAACTTTTATTGTCCAGTTTTTGTAAGGCGATACTGCCAAATCTTTGTCTGTTCTGATGTATCCACAATCTTGTTCTTTTGGTTGCTACCCAAAGCTCATGACTATACTGTAGGTGAGGATAGGGACGTAGATCGACCGCTAAATCGAGAGCTTCGCTTTTACACTCAGCTCTCTCTTCACCACGACAGACCAGTACAGCGCCCTCATCACTGCAGTCGCAGCACCAATCCATCTGTCGATTGCCCGCGCCCTTCTCCCCTCACTCGTGAACAAGACCCCAATAAACTCTTCCACTTGGGGCAGGAACTCGTCTCTGACCCAGAGTGGGCACTCCATCATTTCCCAGCTGAGGACCATGGCCGGAGACTTGGAATTGCTGATTCTCATTTCCTCCACTTCACACTGGGCTGCGAAATGCTGAAAGTCACCACCTGATGAAGCCAACAGAACCACATCATCTACGAAAAGCAGAGATGAGATCAGAGACCGCCCAACTGGAAGCCTGCTGCTACTTGGCTACACCTAGAAATTCTGTCCAGAAAAATAATGAGCAGAATCGGTGCCAAAGGGCAGCCAAAGTGATAGGACTCCTTTGGTCTGATGGCTCCCTTCACCTCCACCATCTGGTTCGGGGGTAACCACCACGACAGGTACAAAACACCTTGTGATCACAGCTCAGCCCAGCATCTTCAGCAACTGAGGTGCTGAGCACGGTGCATTCGGACTCAATGTCCCCAGTCTCCCTCGGAATGCTGTCAAAGTTCAGCTGGAGGTGGGTGCAAGCCAGGGGGATACTACGATACCCACCCCAGCCCACTGCCTCTCACCAGGGGCAACTCCAGACTGAGACAGAGTCCAGCACCTCTCCAGGAGACTGGTTTCAGAGCCCAAGGTGTGCATTAAGGTGATCCCGACTACATTTAGCTGGTACTTCTCAACCTCACGCATTAACTCAGGCTTCTCCCCCACCAGAGAGCTGACATTCCATGTTCTAATCGCTAGTCTCAGTAGGCCCCGGTAACCCTATCCCAGGCAGGGAGAAGTGTTCCCTATATTTTTCACTCATCGGGGTCTTTTGAATCACTTTTTGTTTGGTCTCTCACCCAGGAACCAATCTGCCATTAGAGACCCTACATACCTCCTGAACTGAGTTAGGAAGAAAGAGGGACGCTAAAAAGATATGGTTAAAGGAAGAGGGGTTTTGGATGGTTTCTGTGTCAGTGGGAGAGGTATAAAAGTCAGGCATTACCCTACAAAAATAATTAAGCTTTCACCTCAGAAGACAGTTTCTGGGGAGGGGTTTCACACATCATTGGACCAGTGAGAAACATTTGGGGCATTCACCAAAGATAAAGAGGGTCTTGTGCTAATAAAGATGTGGTAAAATATTTCATTGTTTGTCAGGGAATGAGGTCAGGTCCATCGGGACTCACAATAAGAAAACACTGGAGTAAAACATTTTAACAATAACTACATGTAAAAACCAACAACGATGAGATAACTGGGACTAAAATAGATGAACACATTCTCAGAGGAAACATTTGGTCTGCAAATGTTAGGTCGTGCTCTTCATGTTTTTATTTTTTAAAAATCACGCAGACACAGAAACAAAGATGCAAATACAAACACAATTGATTTCCAGTATGTTTTGTGGTTTTCTGAAGCTGAGAGGTAAAAGAAAATAGGAATTAATATTAATGGCGAACCTTGAAACGTGGCATTTATGGCACAGTGCCCGGGGTGATGTATAACTTGTTTGTGGTGAGCTAACTGCACCTTCTACAGCCAGTGTGGCGAGTTGTGAATTATGCATCCATTTAGGAAATTACGTCTGAGAAATATCTAGGCCAGCCTATAGAGCAGTTTCTTTTCATTGTTATGAGGGAATGTCAAACTAATGAGCGTAATTTCTCCTTCCTCCTGTTGGGACTGTGAACTAGTGACTCTGAAGTCCCCTGACCGCTGGGTACATCTAATTGTTAACTAGATAGGCGGCCATTTTTAAGAAAATGTATAATAAATTGAAGATAGATACTAATTATTGTCTGTGGTTTAAATCTGACGGATGCTGCTAATAAGCACACCACAGCAATGAATGAAGTTGTTAATACGAGCACATCACTGGTCTCTGTGTCACATCCACAGACAAACAAACTGTGCTTGTTTTCAGCTGAACTCTCACCTTCAGTCCTCCATGACAGTAGAAGCACTAACAGAGGGAAAGAGTCCATGACTGATCAGTCAGTCCAGTCAGTCCATTATTCAAAGCAGAACGATCCTGAAATAACAGTGATTCTATTATTTCCTTAATAGATGCGTGGTCAATCATAATTTCATGTTTTTAACCATGACGGCTATCCCGATGGTTCATTTTTGATCACGGAGAAATATCAAAACATTTATCATTCATTCATGGTTCCCAGCAGATTAATCCTCATTATTCTGATGATCATGCGACTTGATAAAAGCTTTCTGTTGCCATCTGTTGTGAATATTTCAATGCCTCCTAGATAGAGAAGTACAGAATTTTGTAAATATATTCATTGTTTTAAGAGGATGAATCCTCACAACTTTGAGGCTCATTCAGCTTTTCCTTTCATGCCAGCAGCAGGACAAACACTTTCTTCATGCTTTAAAAATATCTCAAATTCTCTACTTGATAGTTTTACAGAAACATTTTGTAATTACCTTCATGGTTATTAGAGAAGGAAACCATGACAGCATTATTAGTAATATTAATACTATTAACTCCTTCATATCCCACTCGGGGTGATCAGCACCTTAGGAATGCCTGAACCTTCCACAGGTAAATATTGAGGTCAGAAATGTGATAAATTCAGTGCTCCAGCGCACACGTTACTCTTATTGTTAACGCTCTGATCTGCCTCCACTGTCTGTACTTTCTGTGCTAACTTTAGAACTCCAACACACGACACCAAGAAAAATGTGACACAATGTCCGTTTGTTAGATTCAAACCCTGTGAATTTACACTTTTTAAACAGAAGTGAACTCAGAATTTATTTAAATTGAAAGGCATCAATGCAAATAGAGCCTACCCGAGTTACACAAACTGTAAAGTAAGTCTGAATAAACCCGTGATAAAGCTCTGTGTTCTCTTTAACACAGGTGCAGCGATCGCTACACGCTTAGAAAAAAAACACCATCTTACCCCTTAGGTACAGTGTGAGCTACTCGATGAACTGCATATGCCTCTTAACCATTCCTTTCTCAAACGATCCAAAGCAGCGTTTTCAAAAATCCAGCTGTGTAGCATTTCACTCACCTTGGTCTGGAGTTTCTGTGTATGAGATGCAAACAGTGTTATCAATGCTATTTCTGACTCATGCCTGCTGCTCAGCCATGTCATCCCAAACTGTCCCGTTAAATATTACCAAATTCAGTGGGAACTTTGGCCCATGCTACACACACACACATATATGTAAATACACAGTGTGAGAGAGACAAATATAGCCCATTGTAATTCCCCAGTTCCCAGGGGCCTTACAGAGTCCCTCCCTTTTCAGATTATTGGATTCAAAGGATGATGTATTTTTAATGGAACAAAGTAGATGGTTGATGGATCACAGAATACATTACTTTTTTTATAAAACGGGGAATCTTTTGTTTTTTTGGTCAGATCAAGAGCGCTAACACGTCTGCAATTAATACTTTTTCTTCTACTTAATTATCCACTTCATGACAGCTCTCAGGCAAATACTGTAATTTTTACTGTATTACATTTATCTGACAGTTATAGTTATTACAGTGTCCCCCACTCTAACACGTAGATCAATTTATTTATTTAACTTTCATTTAATGTGTGCTTCTTTTGTGAATTTTTGGTTGATATTCTGTGTCTCTCCATTAAAATTAAACATAATAAGAAGACCCCGTTCCTTTCTCTGTAAGTGAGCAATCTTACAAATGCAGCAGGGGATCATGTAATTATTTCCTCCACTGTAGTTATTCACTGAAAGAAATCATATCAAGCACCATATCTGTGGCATTCCTGCACACATTACACATTGGTGCATAGTGGGCATAGTAACAATGCTTAGCCTGTAAAGCCTGTACTGTATATGCCTGATGCTTTTTTGATCATCTATCTAAAAATAATATTGCATGTTCTCATCCACCTCTACAAAAAAAAAATCTCATGGGTCGAGGCATTTGTTTTCCTGTTGACCCCTACACTCCCCAACATGCACAATAGTCCATTCTTCTTTAAATATGCCAACAAAAGAGTTTAAATAAAGATCCACTGAGAATGTTTTCATGAGTTCACTTTATTTTCTTTTCCATTCCATCTAACATCTCAGCCACGTTTCACTCTTCGTTCAACAAAGTGCATTGATTAGACAGCATTTCTGGCAGAAGCAGCTGTAGCGGTGGTGGAGTGGTTTGCGGTCTTGCAGCATGTGTCTATTTCCTTTCTCGCTGCCATTAGAAGTCACAGTTTGAACTTACACACTTGCCGTTAGATAAGGCATAAAGTTAGGAGCACAAGAACAGAACTGTTATGAAAGAGAGTGACTTATAAGACTTATAAGCCAGGAGTCACAGGCTAGGATATGCCAAGATTTTGTGGATTTTTGTTTTGTTTCGTTTTTAGGTTAGAAAACTAGAACTTCTACAAGTACAACATGGGAAAAGGGTCTGAGTTTAACAAAACAACTGTGCACAAAAAGCTGCTTGTGGCAAACAACCAAACCAACACCGATAGGCTACTCTGCTTATTTTTTTCATTACAGTATGTCTGTACACGCAAAATATAAAAATTAAGTCAACGTTGCAGTCAACAGGGAAGGGTGTAAGGCAAATGTGGGTTAGGCGTTTTTCAGCTGGGATGGAGCCTTCAAGCACATGACCAGTGTTTTCCAGTAGGGGCATGTGCTGCTTTGAGGAGACGAGGAGAGTCTTTCTGATAGGGCCAAGAGGGCGGGCCAAGTGTCAAGGGTCGGGAAGAGACGGAACGGGAGGCTCCTTCGGGCTGCGACACAAGAAAAACAGATGACTAGAAATAGGTCACACATTACTGGGTTGTCCGTGGTGGCTGAGGAAGCCACCAACATTGCCACGCCTGTGCCACCCAGTGTGCCGGCTCCTCCCGAGGCACTTCTGAAGCTCACTTAACAGCTTTCACAAACGAGGCATGACAGGGACTCGCAGGGGCTGCTGCACAGCTTAGAGAGGAGGGAGGGAGAGTGGGCATTGTCACTCTTTCAGGGACAGCTCTAAAGCTCTTCCTTCAGTGGGTCATAGAGGTCTTAAACACACAAAAGAGCTAAAAGAGAAGGATTATTATCACCACAAATATCTTCATTAGTCCCACTGGCTCAGAGGGGAAAACAGGGAATAGTGAGATTCTTTGGTGGTGGATCTAGGTGATCCCCAGGCATGCTGTGTACTCACTGAAGCTGTTTGCAGATGGAATCAGCAGTGGCAGTCCTCTGCAAACATGCTGCTGCAAGTGGAGGTTCAAAAGATAACTCCTTCCAAACACCAAGGTGAAGCAAGCAGGGTCTTAGTGCTTTTATGAGAAACTTGCCTGTTTTCGATATAAATGCATGCCACTGCATCATGCATACAATATAGGTTGCGTAATTGTATTTTGCACAGACCATTGTTAGCAGGGTCAAAGAGGCACAAAAAAAGAAGATAAAAAAAAAAAACTGTACTGAATGCAAGTTTATCTTTTTAATTATTCTGGTTACATAAATGCCAAAGAGAAAAGCAACACCAAGAAGTTTCTATCCACTCCTCTACCGAGCCACATAACATTGCACTGCCCTCCAGTGGTAAAGCAGAAGCACTGGAGAAAAGCAAAGGGTTTTACCTGGAGAGTAGTAAATCAGCATCATCGGCATCGCTTGGCTTCAACTATTCAGCCTCTTCCTCCTGTTAAAAGACAAAATCGTGCATTGATAACCAACACACAGACAGAAAACAGAGACACGTGGCAGTGGTAGAAGGTCGGATTAAAATCTGTGTTTAAAGTGCCTTTGTGTATTTTATTCTAATGTTTCTAACGGTGTAAGCTTTTACACCGGGGGGGGAGATCCCAGCAATACCTGAGACTCTGCCATTGTTAAACCTTTTACCTTATGCCCGGAGTCTCATCAGCTAGAGAAGGATTTGTGGGATTCAAAGTGGAAAGACTGCAGGTGTTTCTTAGTTTGTTGCATAAATAACAC